>VUJU01000652.1:0-50671 GCA_009835225.1 Aphis craccivora | reverse complement strand
TGCCTATTATTGAAATATTTCTTAAAAAATTATATATACTTTATTACTTTATATATATTTTATATTTATACCTTGAATGCTATATAAAATTTTAATAGTTTCTTAAATTTTGAAATTATGAATAAGTACTTATCAACACACGTTAAATATTTTATAAATATTATTATATCATGAATATTAAATTTATTAATTTAAAAATTTTAATTTACTTGATACCTACGTGTTTCATCAAATACTATTTTTTTCTTATCTTATTATATTCTTCTTATATATTCAATAACATTTTTGAGGAATCTTTCTATTCATAATTTTGATGACTTAAGTACTATCTAATTTTAGCATGTAAAGTATGATACTTATATGATATTGTATCTATATATTATTATAAAATATAATAAGTACAGTTTTAGTTTATTAATGATTTTATAATTTGTATTTCTTTTTATATTACCTACTTATTGTCTAACGTTATCAATATAATAATATGACCTTTCAAAAAAATCATACCTATAACATTTACATTTCAACACAAAAATATACTTATATTTTACTATTTACTGTACTTTTTATTACTTATATTCTTATATAGAATTAGGTAGTGTATGATTTTATATTTTATGGTCCACCAAAGTTAGTTTGATTTAGCAACTAATAACTCAGCTTTGTTTTATGTATTTTATTTATCTACCGGTATATAAATTATTTTAAACGATTATTAATATTAAAGTTTCTACTAGATCAAAATATTTCGTTCTAACAAATTTAATTTGCCTTCATCACTTTGATCTCTACCTTCAAGTCGTTTACTTCGTTTATTTCCGCATTACATATAAATCTTCAACATCGTGGTAAACCAAATTTCAGTGATTGCTTCTGAAAATATCATCGACCTACCGACCCAGAGGCGTAATTTATATTATAATAATAATGGCGTGGCATTTTAACCATATACATAGGTGTGTATACGTGTATACGTTCTTATGCATATAATATTATACAGGGTACACTAACAGGGCGTAAAGAACGTTTTTGCTTCGACAACGCAATTTTGTGGTGCGGTAAAGCGGAAAAATAATAATATATACAATAAAAATAATACTTGGATGTAGAAGAGTTGGATGAAGGGTAGAAGAGATATAGGGAAAATATAGTGCGAGGAAAGAATGGAAAAGCCTAGACACGACGGCTCATGTAGTTGTGTCACACGTGTTTATGACAGCTCACTTTCTACCCTGCGTCTCGTCTTAGCACACCAGCTTTTCTTTTTTTTTTTTTGATGTACACACAGTTGCACGACACGGTACAATATTTTATGGAATTCTTGAACGATTTTGGACGAAGGGGTTGGTTGAGGTGCGTCTGTAATATATATAATGGTATATATTATATACCACGTATATAAGTATTATATACATATATATTATAGTAATATTATTATACGAAGTCAGCCTTAATGCTCTCTTCCCAACCGTCACCCATCATTCATTCCCCCTACCATTCGTTTTCATTTCTCCGGAAAACAAAAATACAGTGGAAATTCGTATACGTTATATATTATATCTTACAAAGGTTAAAAGGGGTTTTTAAGCTTTTGTGAGAAACCTGAGTAGAAGTTAACAAAAGTGTTCTATCACTAGAATCCATTTTGACATTGGACGACGTAGCGACTAAAATACGCCAAAAAGAAAAAAATTGTTCAAAATTGTACATTTTACAAAAATCGCATAATGAAAATAAAAATTTTAATATTTGACTATTTTAGTATGTACCTATTAGGTTCATGCTATATTCACAATACTATAATAAATTATAGTATATAATTTCATAATAATTTACTACTCATATTATATTTTAAGCTATAATATTTTTCCCCAAATTTTAAGAAAAACGTATTTCAAAATTAATATTTGAAAATTGAAAAATATATTTATCTCTTGGTACCTATTAAATCCGATTTCATTTAATGTTCTTTCTCTTTTGATGTATTCCCTTGCCACTAACTAAAAATCGTCTCTAAGATTTTTATTTATTATACATTATAAAAGCGTTACAACATATCATACAAAAAACATATTAACTTTTTTTTTTGTAAATTTTATTCATATTTCTTTATAAAGGATAAGACAGTAAACATTATTTTTATTTAACATAAAAGGTTAATGAGTATCTATATTTGAAAATTGACTAAAATAATTTCTTAAACCTATAAAATTATTAGCAAATTTGTTATTGAATCGTATACAGCTTATCACGATTTATATAGATAGATTGTACTAAATAAATTATGTTAACTGTGGTATATATAATGAGCAAGATGTAATCTACATAATAATATGTATTTTATTTATAACATATTATATTTTAACTGTTCGTATGTGAACTCGCATTTACGTAGCGTTTCAGTCTGTCGTTTTCTATCTTTCTCTCTTTCTCTCTCTATCTTTGTATTATTTATTAGACATGTATGCGCATATATAATATATCTATACATCGCTTAATACAATTTCGTATGTGCGACATGTTCTGAGCGCAAGTGCTGCAAAATGAAAATAATATTCCGTCCACGGTACCGTGTTCGACAGCAGTTACCCACCGCCACCCTGTAGTCGTTTTTATTATTATTATTATTATTATATATTTATATATACAACACGCAGCAGCACAAAAAAATAAAATCATGTATAAGAAAAACGTCGGAAATAGTAGGGGTTACAACGGGTGTGGTGAGGTGATGCACATAGAATAGGGCAGGAGGAAGCGTACATACATAGTATAGTGTGGTAGTGGTAGGAAAAATGCGTCCTTTTTATGTTATGCCGAGTACGGGACCGGAATAAAATGAAAAAGTGAACTTGCAATAATATAAAAAAAAAACTCTGAGGTAACATACACACACATGTGGTTCGTCTTGCTCGCAGGCAAGAAGTGTGAAGACGGCGAGAGGAAAGGGTATACAGCAGCAACAGCAATAGAGAAAAAAGATGGGTTATCGTGAGAGAAAAGCTTTTCGTCTTGCACACACTTACACATCACACGTTATATATACACAACTACACAGGGGAATAGAAAGAAGTAGACAGAATGATGGAGAATGAAAAGGGGAGATACAGTATAGAGAAAGAGAGAAATGTAACTCGCACGTAGGTGTATATATATAATAAATATAAGTATATCATATATTTATAATATATACGTACATTGCTCGTGTCTATAAATAAAAGGAAAGGAGACGTGGTAAAGGAAGAGACGAAAAAATGAGGAAATTGGAGAACATATATGGAACTACACACGCGCGCACGCGCGCCCGACGACCTGCAGCAGTTCACCCCCATCTACTCGTTCACAACCATTCTACGGAAAAAGGGGGTTTTACGACCGTTCTCTTTTCTATATCTGCAAAAACATGCAGAAAATCTACCCTCTATCGCTTACCCACTTATGTGTCTCGCTCGTACGTCAATATAAAGAGGAAAATATATATCCGTATACATATTATATATACACACGCTTTTATGCATATATGTATAATGTATAATATATATATATTTACAAACTTACACACATACGCATTCTCTGAGTGCATATAATATATCCTTCTGCAGTGCACGCGCATGGGTATCACATTTTTATGATAAAAAAATAGAAAGGAAAATATGAAACACACAAAAAATAATAATAATCATAACCATTTTATAGAAAATATTACGTATCGAATTGGCAATACAACTCTACTCGGAGCCAAAACCTTTTATATGACAAATCACAATTCTGTATTGTAATGATGTAAATAAAAAACTCCTCTGCTTCTAAAAAAATATATTTTTTTACGTACATAATTTAGTTTCTAACTGCAATTCAGCAGTTATATCAGAATACATTTCGGATAATATTATGCTCAATATATATATTAATAATGTCGTATCAGTTAAACGTTTAAACAATTAAAACAAAACTAACAAATGAAATTTTTGTGTTTCACACTCAGTTCATTTTTAAAATGTTTTATACAAATTGCTCTTTAAACGGCACTTCCTGGTTTTATTTAAAAAAAAACCTCACACTTTTCGCTAAAAAAAACGTCATTTTGTATTCTTGCATAATGTAAATTTTTAAATTAAACTACTTTTCAAACTAGATACAAATTTACTGTTAAGTCATTTGCAACAAATACCTGACTGAATTTTATAATTTATATATATATGATTTATAAGTATAGGTAACAGTTTAAAACATTTTATTATGCTATTCAAGTATGATTTTTATTTTAGATTCTGAGCGGAGCGATGAATGTATTGATTTTGCAATGTGTTGTGTTTTTTTTTTTGTGTGTGTACACGAGAACGTGTCGAATGCTTACAATTTATAAATGTTTCAATTTCAAACATTGGGGGTGGTTTCCGATAGCAAAATAAATCTAGTTAGTGTATTGGGCAGTCATTTTTTGAATTTCACAATAGTTTTCAAAGCGCCGGGAAAAACCAAAAAAAAATTAAGGAAAAAAGGGAATTTTTACGCAAAACCAGTTTTCGACCAAATCGATTTTTTTTTTATAGTTGTAATTCAAAAACTAATCACTGTAAATACTTGAAATTTTCACCAAATGTTTATGTCAATGTTATCTATATACAGTTAAATTTTCAACAATTTTTTACTTTTTTTGAGTTATTAATAGACCACTGAAATTTTCAATTTTTATGATAATTTTTTTTTTTGAAGTGTCGATTAAAAAATTTTGGATGACCAAAAAATTTAATACAAGGTTTCTAGTGAGTTATTCTTATTGAAACTAAAAAAAATTAAAAATCGTTAATCACAATTTGTTTTTATAAGCGTTTATAGTTCAAATTTTTACGAAATCTGTTGAAAACGCGAAAATTTGCATGTAATTTTGAAGTTGAAAAATCATAAAATTGTTTGTGTTTATAACTAAGGATTAAAAATACAACACTAAATTTTCCATGAGTTTTCCTTCGAGTAGCTATAGAGAAAACTCGTAGCATCATTATAGGAAAAATTTTAAGTGCGTTTGAATTTTAAATTTTTACGAAATAGCGTAACGATAACGATTTATCTTAAATAATAATAATATTTATACTAACCTCCAAAATTATCGTATACCTATATTGTATATATATATAGATATGTATTAAATGTATATACTTTAAAGAATCAACGAACATCTTGATTTAAACAGTTGAACGTTTAATTTTTGTACACCAGCTCTGAGCTCATAATATTTTTTGGCTTTTAATTTTGAGAGAGATTTTGGATAGACAATTGGACGATTTATCTTCAAATGATTTTAAATATTTGTTATTATTCAAAAAGCATAAGTCGTAGATACTTGAAAATTTCACCAGTTATTTAGATTTGCATTTTATTTACATGATTTAATTTTCAAAATATTTTGACTTTTTTTTTGAGCTATTTATAACAACTTAAATTTTCGATAAGGTATTGTATTTGAAGTGTCGATAAAAAAAATCGGATGCACAAAAAAACTTGTAAATTTAATACAACGTTTCGTATAAATTGTTTTCTTATTTTAGTTAAAGAAAAATCAAAGATCATTTGTCACAATTTTTTTTTACAAGCCTTGAAAGTTTAAATTTGTAACTGAATTTTAAATTTTTACGAAATCGCGTAACGATAACGATTTTTCTTCAAACGATTTTCAATATTTGTTATTATTTAAAAAGTATAAGTCTCAGATACTTGAACATTTCACCAGTTCTTTAGATTGGTATTTTCATTACATGATTTAATTTTCGAAAGATTTTATCTTAAGTCTGTTTTTAGGCATTTGAAATATTGGTTTTTTTTTATAAATATCGATAAAAATTTTTTTGGCTGAGTAAAAATACTTGAAAATAAAATATAAAGTCCGTCATGAGTTAGTTTTATAGTTATTCAAAAATTATAAGAATACACAGGCACAATTTTTTTTATTAGCGTTTGAGGTTCAAATATTGAAAAAAAGTCGTCAAAATCATGAATATTTACAAATTATTTTGTAGTTTAAATGTATAAAATTTTTTGTGTGGATAGCTCATAATTGAATACAAGATTCTCTATAAGTTTGGCTTACGATAATTATAAAAGAACTTCAACGTTGGCTAATTAAAAAAATGTTATCCTTCATTTAAATCTTTATGAAATCCATAATTCACTCGTAAAAAACAATTTACTATCGAATAATTTTAGATTTTTTTATAGTTAAAAATTACTAGTCGTAGAAACTTAAACATATAACAGTTGTTTAAATTGATATTTTTTGTACATGTTTAATTTTGGCTATTCAAGTTATTAAAACATACACTATATTTTCCATCACCCAGTTAGGTTAGTTATACCTAGACTGACAAATCATCTCCGTTCAGAATTGTTTTTCGTATACAAATTATACTTATCATTGGATACAAATTTAACACTCCTATGTATAATAGTGATACACATGGCACCTAATGTAGAGCAAAGTGGTACCCACTTAACCACGTTTTTTTAAATGTTGTATGTTATAATCATCGGTTATTATGACGAATTTTTTGTATTATTAGAATATTATTATAAATTATTGGTATGTATTTTAGATAATATTTTAATTTTAAAGACATTTTTCATAAATATTTTATTGTGTATGAAAAAAAAAAATACCATTGTATTATAATAATTATTATGTATTTATTTTTAAGTATTTTCTTTTGTATAATTAGTGTTTAAGTGATTTAAAAAAATTCATCAACATAATTTTTTTATAAAATTATATGTATATGAGTTGTGAAATCCAGATGACTTATTACGTTGTTCAGTTATTGAAATCTAGTCATATTGACCTATTGTAACTTATACATTTATACTTATACTTATGACATTTTCATGAAGGTAATTAAGTTTTTTGGCGTCATCTTAATACACAGAAACTTACGATTCTTCTTCGTAAAGGCATTTTTTCGTTTTTTTTCGCTCGTCAGAAATGTAACTTATGCACAACAAGAGTAGTAGTAATATAATATGCATATTGTACAATGCAAATGATATTATTTTTTGACACGAAAATATAAATTATTGTGGTGCAAGCTCTGAATGGTGACGTGGTGACTTGCGAGTGCTGCGTATTGTGGTGTAAGAGGAGAAGGTGCGGAATTCGTATCATTTAAAAATATCAGCATGCTTGGCCAGTATAAAATAATTAAATTACCGTAAACATTACATACATTCATATACTATAAAATGCTCAGTTAAATGCAGACTTTTTGAAGGGTTTTGACTCTCTGAGGTTGTTATTATTACTATTTTTTTAACCAAAAAATCATGGTCCATTTAACCCATTGGACTGACTGACGGCAAATAAAACAAAAATTATTCGGAATCATAAATATACAGTATATATTATATACATACCAGAAAATACATAATAATATGCAAAACACACGTTCTTGACAAATGTTTAATTCCCCTGCATTAGTTGTTTATTATTTAGAGGCACCGCCGTTAACACCAGTAAGTTATGATAAAATGTCTTTACGATCCTTATAGTTACACAATTGCTACTCCCACCACGCCGTCATTACAGCGACCAAAGAAGAAGTTAATTTGTTAGAAAATAAGAAATCTAATGAACCATGCGCCATTTATCCCACGAAATAAAATGTATATAATTCCCTAAATTTCTAGTTTTTTGAATTCTGTTTTTGAGTGGATTTCTTTTCTTTCTCAAACTACTTTGATTGATTGTTTAACACGTTTATTAACGAGAGTCATATTTGATTATAGTATTTATTAAACATTTATTAGTACAGAATTATTACATTTTTTCAAGTTTGATAAAAAATATGCGTAAATATGTGTCAACATTAAATACAACAATATTAAGTAAATAGATTTGCACTCTGGTTGAATAGTTAGTATACAATATATTTGAATAAAAAAAAAGGTAAAAAGAAAGTATATTAATTTGGATCGCTTTTTGAGAGGAATGAAAGATATCTAGTTTGTTTTGTAAGTTGTTACAAGAGACTAGTGCTCTGTTAATAGGGGAAAAAAATCCGTATAGTGTTTTGTGAATAGAAATGTGGAAGATCTGTCGGTTTCTAACGCAAATCTTAATAACTGGTAAAATTTTCAAGTATCTACGACTTATACTTTTTTAATAATAACAAATATTTATAATCGTTTGAGGATAATAAATCGTTATCGTTACGCTATTTCGTAAAAATTTAAAATTCAAACGCATTTAAAATTTTCCCTATAATGATGCTTCAAGTTTTTTCTATAGATACTTGAAGGAAAACTTATGGAAAACTTAGTGTTATTTTTAATCTTTAATTATTAACACAAACAATTTTATGATTTTTCAACTTCAAAATTACATGCAAATTTTCGCGTTTTCGACAGATTTCGTAAAAATTTGAACTATATAAAAAAAAAATAAAAAAAAATAAAAAAAAATTGTGATAAACGATTTTTAATTTTTTTTAGTTTCAATAAGAACAACTCATTAGGAACCTTGTATTAAATTTTCAAAATTTTTTGGTCATCCAAAACTTTTTAATCGAAACTTCAAAAAAAAATTATCATAATATCTGAAAATGTCTGTGGTCTATTAATAAATCAAAAAAAGTCAAAAAATTTTGAAAATTTAACTGTATATAGATAACACTGACATAAACATTTGGTGAAAATTTCAATTATTTACAGTGATTAGTTTTTGAATTACAACCATATAAAAAAATCGATTTGGCCAAAACTGGTTTTGCGTAAAAATTCCCGTTTTTCCGTCATTTTTTTTTTCTGTTTTTCTTGATTTTTTTGAAAACTGTTGAAAAATGTTTACTTTTGACCTCTATAATGCACCAAGAATATTCACTTTAAACACTCATCATTGTAAAATCAATAGATTCATCACTTCGTTCAGAATCTAAAAGTTTTTACAAAATATTATACATTCATAAATCACAAATAAGTAATTCTAATCATGTTGATTATTAAAAACTAAACTGTATTTTCATTACATATTAAAAATAATCTATTATTTTTATTTGTAACAATATAATTTTTATAATAAAAATTTTATATTTTCATTTCTAATTTTTCAAATTTGTTTTTGAACTGATATTATTAAAAGTCATGATTAGGTTAACCTAGCCAGGTACCTATATGTAATTTGACACTGATAGTTTAATATTTTCTCTTAGGTATTATAAAATTTATTCTTTTGATGAACCATAAATAATATAAATATAACCCATAGATTGTTTTAGTGTTATAATTAAAGTTGAAATGTTGATCTCAATTCACTGAAAATTAAATATCTAAATGGTTTAAACAACCGATATGACTTAGGATAAATAGGCATTTTTCCGGAACCTTTAATTTTAATATTATAGTTATTAAACCCAATATATTAAATAACTAGTGATACCATGAACAATTTATGCCCTATATTACTACTTGTGTATTTTAAAATATACCATTTTTCTAATAATTACCTATACCTTTCATATTATTATATATTACTTTGATTTTTTTCAGTTTTGAAATCTATTTGTAATACTTTTATTATAAATAATGGCTACATTTAGATCATCAGTTTATTCTGTGCTTTTAGTGCTTATACTTATACATAGATACGATAATACCTATACATACAATATACTCGTATTTATGTAATGATAAAGAATATGTTCCGTTATCAAAAATCTACATAACACATTAAAATTTCGTTTTACGCTTATGTACACCATAAAATATTATTTTTTATACTACTTTTCGCTTTTTAAACGAAATCAATAAAATAACATTTTTATTTTTATAGCATTGCAGTAGGTAATACATATTTCAACAATGTCTTAACTCTTAAGAATTAAATGATATCCATAGGTATATTTTAGTTTGCTCAAAATACATAACTGATAACTCATATTGATAAAATTCACTCGGATAAAATATTTCACTTTTTCAAAAAATCCCTTTGAAAAATAATAATCTTGTATTTAAGTTTTTATTGCAACTATATTTATTTTATTTAACCATTCATCTTTAAAGGACTATAATATAAATATATATATATATACATTATAATATGGTACTATAAAATCGTTTTCGAGGGGGCTATTTTTCATTTCGAAAGAAAGTAAATCTTCAATAGAATAGTAGTACTGAGAACGTAATGGTTCACAATGTTCACATGCAAATGCATATCCGGTTATTAATCGACAGGGTGAGGTAGGGGAAAGACAATGCAGGTGTTTGATGACGTAGCCTAAACAGTCTCTCTAGAGAACCCTTTCTTATTATTTACACGCTGGGCAGATGGTGACGAACATTATAGAAAATAAAGAAGATAATTACTATCTACTACCGCTGTTTGGTTAAACATTTTTTTTTTTTTTGTTTTTTTTTTCTCTTAAAATTTGAAAGACCTTTTATTATCTATTTATACTTTTTCTGTTGTTTTCTTTTCACTGAATAATAAATAATAATACACAGATCTAAGATATCTTAAAATGTATAATTCAATGGGTGTGAAAACAAAACAAAAAACGAGTCTATTATACTGTATTCAAGATGCCCTCCCGTAAATAGGTTCTAGATCCGTGCCTAAGCATATGTTAAATTATTAATTGCAACTACTAAAACCAACGTAGATTCTTAGTCGTTTTGTATGAAAACGATACGTAGTTAAAGTAATTATAAGGTAATCATATCTACCTACCTAATATTACAACTTATCTCATCATTTTATCTTTAAATTGTAATAATTATAAATTTGTACAATTAGATGCACATAGATATGAACACATACGAGTAGTACAGTACAACGCATTACTTGATATCTGTTCAATTGTCAACGCGACAATTAATATTAATTAATATAAGACTGCTACTTAATGGTTATAGATGATGGATTGGCCGGTATAGTTATTAATACATTTGTGAAATTTTGTTATACTATACATAATACAATTTTTTTATAACATGATGTCACATCACACATTCAACATTCAATATACAATGGTACACAATACTCTTTTATTATTCGATCATTAACACGATCACGATATGCATAGTATGCCTCTACTCTCAGCGTCTCTAATCATATACATAATATACAATTAACATACGTATATATATAATATATTGTATGTAATGAATTGTTTACGAGTGTTTAGACAAGTAGGTACCTATTTGTCTTAATGTCTTAATCCATATACTAGCTAGTATTAATAGTATTATACACATCGTAACCATACATGTTATTATTATATAAGTAGACTTAAACTTGCCATTAGCCAGACCTAAACGTGTTCAGAATGAATTAATCTAATATTTGATTTAACTAAATCATCTTAAACTTTGTTTATATTTAATAAACTTGAATATTATTTTAGATTCTGAGTGTAGTGATGTATGATGTATGTTCTTTTCCTGTCTGTCAACACTCATCAGTCATCACCTTTTGGAACAATAAAAATGATTCGATATTCAAAATTGGGGGTGATTGCTGGAAGAATGCATTATTATATATTTAATTTAGTTCAGACATTAGACGGTCAAAAATAAATTTAAAAAAAAAAAAAACAGAACTTTTAGCATTAAACCAGTTTTCAACAAAACTAATTTCATTATTTTCTTATAATTCAAAACCAAATAACTAAAGAAACTTAAAATTTTCACCAACTATTATTATTATTTTCAATGAATAGTACCTATAATTTTGAAAATACTTTGACACTTTTTCAGCCTTTATAGAAATTTAAAATTTTCAATTTCTTAAATCATTAATTATAGTTAAATATATATTACGTCAGAATTCTTGAAAATTGAATACAAGATCTCACTCAAGTTTTTCTTTGTCTGTAAAAAAAATATATATACATTATACATCTACACACTTAAAGTACAAATATTTCAAAATTCATTAAAACCACTATAATTTACACACTATAAATATTTTATAGTAAATAATTCATAAAAGCAACTTAGGTTACTCATTAGTTTTTCTTATTGAAACCAAAAAATCTGTATAATAAACAAACACAAATATTTTTTTAAGGATAGGTATTATTTTAAAATTCTAATTTGAACATAATTAAATATTTAAACAATGAATAACGATGTTAATTATTTTATTAAAATTATAATTTAAAAACATTATTCACAAGAACTTAAAACTTTCAAGTATATTATACATTTTTTTTTACATAATAATATTTTCAAAATGTGTAAACTAATAATTTTAAAATAAATATTGTCCATTAATACTATTTACCTATTCACAATGCTTTACGGTATTTACAGTAAGATATTATATTAACACGTTAGTTATATTTTACATTTTTATAAAAAAAAAAAAAACCTTCAATTTCGAAAGCGCTCTGCAGTAAATTAGATGTCGAGTGTAGCTAGTCATGAAGTAGGTTACTTTAATATGGATGTGTTAAATTTAATTCAATAATAACTTATTGACTGGTTAGGTTAGGATAGGTTAGACTATATTTTAGGTAGTTGACTGAACTAGTATATTATAGTATATATCTACAATCCAAATGATAACAGAATCCAACGCGATATGAGCTGATTATTTTTACATCTTCAGTAGCGAGTGTTACTACACATTATCATAATTATATATTATTATATAAATTCGATTAAAAATGATCCTCTTGTCGCGAATA
Source organism: Aphis craccivora (assembly GCA_009835225.1). Lineage (NCBI taxonomy): Eukaryota > Metazoa > Arthropoda > Insecta > Hemiptera > Aphididae > Aphis > Aphis craccivora. Next base: position 37,994 of record VUJU01000652.1, on the reverse strand, counting down.
AATCCCGTAATGTACCTGGTAACAACATACAAATACTTAATACTTATTATATGATATACACATAGCTACATTATGTATCATAATATCATCGTATGAGAAGATTTTCGACACAATCGACCGTCGTCGTATAATAATATTCAAAAAGCTTACTATACTCAGATGTATACGTGTAAGGTATTTTATTATTATTAATATTGTTATAACATCGCGCGTGATGTACGAGTATGTGTGTTTTATGTATTATATTTTTCGAATGGAAAATAACGAGGGAAAAGACATATTATTCACGTCACGGCATTTCCCTCTAGTCTTGAATTTTTATTTATATATAATATATATATATATATATGTTTGAGTCCTTCGAATGCTTCTACAGGTTCGTTAGAGTACAACATTGTCGCACGTCCATCGTTAGTGGGCGACATACATAGGCATGAACGTGCACGCTTTGAGCTTGGCAAAATTGAATACTAGGGTGTACGAGAGGTCGTAAACTTTGACAATTGCGTTTATCTATTTTCCTGGTATATTATTATTATATAATGTACGCTCTCCTTTCTCCATTATCGTTGATATATGTAATAAGGTAGAGAATGATTTTTTTTCCATGGGTAATATAATATAGGTACACTATGTGTTTATGATTTATTCTAAAAAGTATATACACGGAAAATAACTAAAAGTTACATTTTAATTTTGCATAAACAAATAGTCACACGCATACATTTTTATACGTGGTACAGTAGGTAAATAAGCTAATATTAGTAATTTAAAAAATTTAATTATAAATAATAGAAGACATTTTTTCTGTAATAAAAAAATGCACTAATTATCAACTTTGATGGAGAGATTGATGTAATAAATAGAATAAGTTAATGCTTTTAGATGGTTAACATTTTAAATTCTAAGTACTTTTTCAAATAATTGAAAAAAGCTAAAAAAAAAATTACGATAATTTATTAAAATATTTATATTATATTATTAATTAGTAGCTTTATAAAAAACAGAGTTAATGATCAGAGCATTTTTTCTGCTATGAAAAATTTCGTAAGACACAGAAATAATATAGAAAATGCACATCATTCTTGTAAAATCAACCTAAACCTTAAATGACCTATTTAAAATATAAATTAGATTCGATTTTGTATCCAAAATCATCCTTAAAGTTGAAAAGCGAAACACTTTTTAGACTATTTATCGTGTACATATAGATGTCATAGACACATAAAAAACACACATCTTTCTAAGATCAATACTCACCACTCTGTTCAGAGACTAACAAATATAAAAATACACTTAAAACTTATATTTTTTAATAAGTGATTAAATTAAAATCAAATAAATCATTACACATAAAAATAATAGATAGAATTTTTCTCCAACATTTTTACTCGTTTACTTTATTTAATTTGTTATTATTATTTTAATTGTATATATTTAATTTCGAATTTTGACAAAAACATTTAATTAATTAGACGAACATGCATAATGTTAAAAAAATAATATTAAACTATCTAATAATTTCTACTATAGTAAAAAATACAAATACGAGTATTATACAATATCATCATTTAGTACCACTTGTACTCCAGTATTAAAATTGCATTAACTTGGTTATAAGTGCCTAGTGGTAACGATGCCACTCCTTAATAATGTGTAGCTAACCACTTTGTTATCTTTTATGCTGTCCGATCCATAGACATAAGAATATATAGACCACGCATTAGGCTCGTTCGGGTTAGTCAAATTGCACTTATTATCTAAAAAGAAATGGTAGAATGATACTTGACTTGAAAAAGGTAATAGTCGAACTGCACTCGGGTAAAATACAGGTAGTGGTCGAACTGCGCTTATGCTCAAAAAAGGATTTCCATAAAGATATCATGCATCTGAAGGGGTAAAACGTTTAGAAAATACTCATTAGATACAGAATACTGATACAAGATCTTCAACTACACGGTACCAGAAAATATATAAATGATATTGAAAAATATTTTACTTTTATGCTCAAAAGGGAATTATTAAAAGAAATGATCGAAATGGAGAAAAATGTAATAATGACAATAATTATATTTGACGTTTAAAAAAAAAAAAAAATTAAAAATTAAAAAAATATATTTATAATATTATATTAACATGATGTTTACATAGGCGCCCATAGAAATTTTTCTAGAAGGGGGCAATGTTAGGATTTGTTATATAATAAATAGTAATTTATCTTTAAACATTCAATTAAAAAAATATTTTTGAAAAGCCAGGGGAGGGCAAATGCCCCAGCTTGTCCCCCCCTTTCGGGCGCTTATGAATGTATATTGTAAAAAACTATTATGTTTAACCAAGCCAATGATTAAAATCATTGTCAGTTCTAAGCCTGTAAGTGGGAAAGGAAATGAGTGTTTTCTAAACGTTTAACCCCTTCAAATGCATGATATTTAGCCCCAGTGCAGTTCGATCACTACCTGTTTTTTAGCCGAGTGCAATTCTACCATACCCGGCTCGTTTTGTGTAGATCACCTTGAAGCCAACATATGTGCGAGAGAGATCATTGACATGATAATGTATTATGAGAAAGAAAGATTCTGACATTAATTTTTCAAGAAGTTTATAACCAATTTATCCATTGATAACAATGCCCAATTCTTATCTATCTCGATGATTTTAATATAAATTCTTATAATATTCCTGAAAAAGTAATGTCTGAATCTGTCTCTTTCGCTTATATGTTGGTTTCAATACATTGCACTAATGCGCGGTCTATATATTTTAAGTCTATGGTCCAATCACACTTAAATGTGTTATAAATTATACGACATTCGTTTTATTACAACTCAAGTGATCTCTGTTGAAATTACTTTATTGTAGGTAACCTATAGTAAGATACTAAGATTTATAGCATAGTATATTATTTATGATATATTTTTAACAAAACTTCACACGTACAATATCAACCAATGAAAGGTATAGTCCTCAAATTATAATTAAATAACGATTCGATCTACCAGACCTTGTCCAAAATAGGTAACCCTCTTTGGTAGTCACCCTATACAATGTTAAACACATTAAACCAATACTATATTACGAGTACGTATAAATAAGACTAATCCACGTAATACTAAAAATAATCAAGCATACATGATGGATAAATATAAGAGAAAAAAGGAATATTATAACCGCGAACGAGTAAATAAAAGACCGTTAGCTATATGGTGAAACGAAAGAATTATGATATTATATAGTAACTCGTGAATATGTGCCATGTGCGTTATCACTTGAGTCTTAATAAGTTGTAGAAGCCTCTGCCTCGTAAACAGAACGCGATTTCTTCATCGTATTTAGCATGGAAAAAAATTAAATCTCCTGAATTATATTTGTGTTCTATGTATTATTCACATTTATAAGTGAGCGCAACATTTTTTTTTTTTTTTTGTGAGAATAAAATATTATATTCCCAAATATAATAAAACATGAGAGCTTATATAAAAAAAAAAAAAACATTTATTGTTTGTCAACGGTTAATTTCGTAAAAAAAAACCAGTACGCTGCCGTAGGTACATGTTTATGTAAATCACTCTTTCGATAGATACAAGATACATATTATCATGTTGTTATAATGTTACGTGTATAAACATAATATAACGTGTATATTGTATAGGTACCTATTATTATCAGGGCCTGATTTAGGCATTTTGTGATCTTAAGCAAATACAAATTGTAGATCCTTGTAAACAGTAGCATATATAACCCCCTCCACAAATGAGTAAGCAAAACAAATACATAATTATAATTTACTTATATGTTTTAACAAACACAGTTTTGTTATACTTTTTTTTATCTCTACAAGCTATAGATTTCTTGTACCTATAATATACAAAATAAAACTTTTTTTTTTTATATTAACTGTAAAAACCACATTATTATACTTATAATAGAAATAACCTATTTTATAATATTACTTTTCTTGCTTTTTTTAAAGCAGTCATTTATTATGTCATCAAAGTTTAAAGAATATGTAAGATCACTTTCTATTGATGGTAAACCTAAGTTATCAAATCCTTCTTGAGTTAGTCGTTAGTTTTGATCTTAATCTTGTTTAAATTATCTTCAGTACAGGAAAATATCTAAAGTAGTATCCTAAAAAAAAAAAAAATATGAAGTTCATAAAAATCCGAGGCCCCCTAATAACGGAGACTATAGGCAATTACATATCCTGGCATATCCTGCCTAATGATAAATATGACCCTGATTATTACCTATCTATATAAAATTATGATTAAAATGGTAATTGGTAATGAAAGAATCTTTGATCTAGATTACAACATTATCTAAACCACAATATTGTATTGTACTATTGTGACTACTTCATGTCTTAAATAAATTTTTTTGGTGGGATATGTTGGTAAAATATGTCATTTCATTATTATTATTTTTTTTTTTTTTGTATGGGCTAACATTTATATTAAATTTAGATAATTGTGATTAATTAGTGGTACGAGCGTAGAGCAAAATAAAACCACACCTACGTCCAACAATATGTATAATATGGATGAACTACAGTAAAAATCTCTAATATTTCTTCAAATTATATCGTTACAAATAGATTTCTAAGCTCCTCTCTTCAGAATATTTAATTTTATACCAAAATTAAAGCATAAAACTATTTCTAAGAAATAGTACAATGTAGATACCTACTAAATAATTTAAAAATGTTCTTAGAAAAACTCGATTATAATAGTAAATTTATGCTTAGATAAATAAAGTGAGATATATGCTATGTTATATAATATATATATATATAAGTTATGATGATTAAGGAACAAGGAATAATTAGTCATAATAATTGAAAATCATAAATTCATAACGACCGTAATTTAAAAAAGCTATGCAAATAGGTACCGCTCTACTGTACACTAGATATCGAGAGGAATGGATCACTGTAGTATATTAAAATTGAATTCAATAAAATTTCATTGCAAACGAAAAATGACTGATCGGAGATGATCTATTAGCCTATAACACCATACAAATATTTCATGATACGTTTTTCAATAAAACTATTAAAATCATTTATTTTTATTTTAATGTTACATAAGGTTGATTTAATTTTTTCTGAAAATATTGCATTATTTATTATATTATTATTGTATTTAATAGTTAAAATAATAATACATGTTATATGTATATTATTAATTCATCAATAAAATTATTGAGTTAATTTAATAATACCTTATTATAAATAAAATTGTACGAGTAATCACTCCTCTCTGTTCCGCTCAGAATCTAAAACACTTAGTTATAACATTTTTACTATAATCATACATGTAAATTATTAAAAACTAAAATGGATTTTTATACAGGAACTTAATTACTTCTAACAATATAGTATTAAAAATAATCTGTTATTTTTGTTCGTAACAATATAATCTTGTATTTTCGTTTTTAATTTTTCAAATTTGTTTTGAACTAATATTATTAAAAGCAATATAATTTTACGTTGTTTAATATTTTGTTTTATCTTGAAGTTTATTCAATAAATCATCAATAATAGAATAGGTAGGTACGATTCATATATTGCGAAGACATTAATTTATACATACAATTTTTGTCTAAATTCATAAAAAATAAATGTCATTACATCCAAATGGTTATTAATTATTTTACGAACGTCATAACAACCGATACAACTTAGGATATGGGACTTTTGTCGTAAAAAAATATATATAGCGTATAAAAATATATTTAAACGCGTTGAACAATGAAAAGTTTTATTGTCAGTATCTATTTTTTCAGACATTTTTACGGCGGTCTTATAACGCACGTGTCTCGTGTATACTTTATATATAAAATATTTTACACTCATTCTAGCAAAAAGACTCTAAGTGGTTGTAGAGAGTATGCCTATGGTATACATAGGCAGTATTTTATATATATATATATATATATATATACAGCATACGCATATTCCAAAGATATATTATACATAATAATAACATGGCATTTAAATAATATAATATAACCGTAATATTTCTGACATGATATTCATTGTATATATATTATTATATTATATTATATATATAATGTGCATGGTATCTGATTACTATTTGCTCGTGTATTATACATTATGTACCTACATGAAGTGTAAATTTACCGCATGTATATACCTCCCTTTAACCGTTGATGTTTCCCCGCAAGAAATATTTTTTGAAAATTATATAATAAAAATAACTGAGTGAACGTGAATACACGACCAAATGACAGTGTCAAAGTATAAATACGTGTATATATTTACATTGTATAAATAAAAATAGCCTTCGCGTGAAGTATACTAAAATATATAATTTATACGTACTATAGTACTATAGGTACAGCTGGTACAGGTAATAAGTATATGCAAACAAAGAAATGTAAGACACGTTGACTGTAAACGTGCGCACTTGTTAAATTGCTAAACGGTGTGGTAACAAAAGTGTCTATGTATGTTTATACTGCATCATATACAAATATAATATTATTCTCACGAATCTTAAAAATAAAAATATGTGAGATCCGCCGTTTCTAGAGACGTTATATTATATAATATCATTTTTCTTCGACAAGACTATTTGTGTATGCATAAAGACAATTTTTGAGGAAGAAACATATAAAAATATCAAGTTTATGAGTAGATACATAATAAAATAATTAAAATGGATAAAATATTCTATTATATTTTACAATATTTATATAGATTAGGTATATAAAGTCGCATGACCAGTTGTATAAACATATACCGTCCTGTACTCCTGTAGTTTGTGAACTAAGTCTATAAAAGACATCAATAAGGTGAATAGAAATAAAACAGTATTTTAAAAAAACAATTTTAATATATTTTTTTATGATTACAGCGGCGCCTCGTCATAACCCTTTCCCCCGCAGGCCGGCTGATCGGTTTTTTTCTCTGCACCCCTGCAGTATATACGATGATTTGGGTGCATGTTAGAGTTAATGTGTATGTGTGTGTGGGTACGTGCATGCCATCTGCATAAAAACGTGTATATTTATACGTATAATATTATATAAACACATTTCGCGGGGTGGTTCCTTAACGATGCTCCTTTTATGCGACCAGACGAACCAAACAGACAGCCCATTAATTCTGACTCGGATGCCCCGCACACTCGCTTGTGTGTGTGTAGTATATATGTGTATTATATATAAATGCATATAACAATATAACGGTTAAAAAAATTATGTATACCCAACACCTTGTTTTCACGTTAAATGACTATTCACGCCTACCGCGACCTAGTGTTTATTATTATTATTATTATTATTATTAGGTCTACTATGATGTGTGTATGTGTTTGGACTAGAACAATATTTTTAACCGTATCATTATTGTGTTATATTACGCATGCGTAATATGTCGAAACCGACAAACACAATATCAAACCCTTTTTACGGGCTAGCATCTCTTTCTCTATTAACTGTATGTATATGTACTATGTATACGTAACCAATAGCAATAACAATAATGATGATGATAATTATTATTATAATAATTAATAAATATATTGGTGATAACATGTTATACAATGTTCTTAGACATAATAAAATAAATGTATAGTTTATAATGTATGACATTGTACTAACAGGACACACCACAATACAGTACCTAGCTAATAGTATATTTTACTTTAAATTGGACATCTATAATATTGCAATCTACTTGTTGGTTATCATCGCTACTCGCTAGGTAGGTACATCAGGTATAAAGACAATTTGGCTTACATTCATCTTATTATTTTGAGTTGCTATTGTAAGACTTCGACGTATTTTCTAAATATATGAAATAGTACATAACGATTTAGGCTAGGATCACACTATGCGTTTTGTCGGTGTGACCGCAACATGTTACGGTTGCGTCCCGACGATTTTATACCGTTCCGCAGATCAGTCTAGTCTGGCCCTGATAACGCGTTTTATATTTTAAACCTTTTTTATTTTAATGTGTTGCGGTTCGGCTCCGGTTAGTCGGGAACCAAGGGGCTACGCGCGAGTGAGTGAAAACTAAAAAGTGTACATAATATAGGCCATATCGAGATAGTAACCATTTACAATTGTATAAATAATTTTTTCATACAAATTACATATAATACTTTATAAGTATAAAATTGGTATTAGGAATTGGATAAACCAATTGTTCAAACAATTTAAAGACTCTTAATTATTGCACTTATGAATATTATAATAATATAATACATACAAAGAGCAATACCAAATAACACTGCTGTAAATGTATAATGTAAAATAATTAATAACCTCATTAATTAAATTATATTATCGTTTATCAATTCCAATAATTATTAGGCTAATGATCGTTTTCCAAAGTTTTGAACACTCTGTTATCTGTATATTATATATTATATCTAATATTATAACGTAATGCTTCATTCAATATCTTAATAATATTTGTATATATAGGACATAGGTACAGTGTATCCTATGAATATTTATATACACATGCAATTATTTGAATTATTTCGCACCATTGATTACCCCAAAATGAAATAGGTTTATCCTACTATATAAAATATACAAGCGTATCATGTCTTGCAGACGTTATCTTTTAACACTTGAAATTCAACACGTCATACACGAGTTATTCAAGTACATTATTCACGTACATGTGTAACGATCATATTTTATCGTTGACCTACTATATTCATATATACACATTTAAGGTATTGCGAAGGTAACCCTTTTCAGTTGAATATATATGGTTGCTGTATATACTACTGTAGCATAGTATTATAATTAGCTACATATTGAATCCCTGGGGTAGAGTCGACGGTGTACTAGCTGCATGTAGGAAATATAGGTATACGTGTATGCAGGAGGAGAATGACGCACGCGGTACGCACCACTGGTGCATATTATACATAAATGCACGAACGATGGGCAGGTGAGACGATGGAATGAATTATCGTGCAAGAGAGGGTTTTTAAAAACTACGTACGTGGGGCTGAATTTTATGAAACACATTTCTTCGATTTTTTCCCCTCTAGATACTGTTACAAGACATATTTATAATATTATAATAGCATTCCAAATAATTCATTTATTCAAACTTATATATAATAGTATCTATGAAGAATTGTAAACACATAAACACATACTCGTGTAAGTCTCATGAATCTATACACCTTATATACAACTATATACACTATAGGTACAATATTTAATATTAGGTTTGTTCCAGCATAGTGTTGCTAACTCTCAGCGCATGCGCAAACCCAAAAACGTGCCAGCAGAGAAAATTTAAAACATCTAACAAAATGTTTTCTGTTCCATCAGTGCTGTAACAGTGTTATCAACTTATTGGAAACAATAATTTTCTGTTGCTAGTTAAGTCCAGTCTAATGCTTTTCGTACAATGCAAAAACCACAACCGAAAACTTTTATAGCCAAAAGTCGTTCCAGGCATTCCAGCAGATCACTAGTTGCAAACTTGTTATGTTAGACGCATGCGCTTTGATTATGTGTTGCTAACAATTATAACTAGTTAGCAACACTATGCTGGAACAAACCTATTACATATAACTGCACTTTCTGAGACGACTTTGTGAGAAATTAGGCCAAACGTGATCGGCTATACCTATATTGCTATAATAAACGTGTTTTAAATAATATATAAAATATAAATATATCTGCTATATAGGCATTCAGCTGGAGGTATACTGTATAGTGTATACCTCCAGTTAGATTACTCGATCCTAACTACTATTTTACACACCACGAATCGTAAAGTCATGTGTACAATATTTGTACATTTTCTGTATATATATGTTACCAAGTAACTGTCTAATACGCGATCGGGTAAACATATTATTATATTATAAACTCGCATGTAGGACATTATTGTAGTGACGTTTGTGGGCGGCGTTTATGTAAATATATATATATATAAAAAAGAGTGCATGCCGCGCGCGTTGACCAAAATTACGACTGAGGCTTTATAAATATATATTATAATAATAATAATAAATGTATTATGCCTATATCAGCTCTTGTAAACACGTATCTGCGCACAATGTAATTAGGTATGTATTATTACAGCCGTATTATTCCGTTAACTCCCGAATTTATACCTTTTTTCATACAATCACACATTGCATATATAATATGAATGTGTGGGTGTGACTCGTGTGCACAATTATTGACAGGTTCCTGTCAGCCCAATCCATTAGTCTTTGCTCGCGCATACCATCGCACATACATACATAAATTGTATTAACTTTCCATTCGTGCAAAAGCAATCCCTTTAATGTCGTTGTATTTTAGATGCACTACTACCTATGTGACCTAATACTGTTGTAAATTTGTAATACCTAATAGTGTATGGATGTACTTGATCTATACGATTTTGACATAGATTGGAATATTATACAGACTTTAAGTTCTAATAAGGTTACACTATAGGTACAAGGTACATATACGATAATAATTGTATAGTTTAGATTATATTATATACCATTACTTAAATTTAAGTATATAATTTTACAGTGCTAGACCAATGATGAAAGATATAGGTATATGTCTGATTCATCAGCGTCATTCCTTGCAAGAAGATGCAAAAAATGTGACATGTTCCAAAAACTAATTTATAATTTTATATAATTAAGTCTATGACTAGTTTAATTAGGTGAATACAAAATTTAAACAACAAAATGTAAAGAATTAATAGTTACCTAATTTAATTATCAGAACGAAACAAAAAAAGAGCAATATTAAGTATCTACATTATAGGTACTTATGTCAATTAAAAGTTAAAGCCATACATTTGCATACATTTTTATCCCGTCTGTGATATTAAGCATTTTATATAATATACATATTAATTGAATTAGGTAACAAAATAAAAATCAATGCATTATTTAAAACGATTTAAAAAGTTGAAAATTAAACATTGTAATTTTTCCCTTGCACGCTAGACAAATAATTCGAGCGCTATAGTGATGTATTTTAGTGTCTATACTCTATAAATTTCTTAATAGGTAGACAAAGTTTTGACTTTGTGAAAAAAAAAAATTTATAAAACTTTAATGCCACAAAAAAGTTTATTTAAAAACACTTAAAAATTATAACTATAAAAAATATGAAAATTTTTAAGTTATTTTGCAATTATGTCAAATTTTAAATTATTAGGTAACACAAATATTATTAAAAAAGGTTTGAACTTATCAAAATTTAATTACTAATTATTAATATACCTACATTTTTAAATGAATCACCTTGTATAATATATTATTACTTATTAGAAATTAAGTCATCAACAGCATTTATTATTTGTATTTTCAAATGATTGTGCAGTTACCTAAGTATATCCGTACCCTTTAAATGATTTAATTTTTATACCTATACAACATACATGTATTACCCTAATCGACTTATTATTATCGATTATCTTATGATTAAAAATTATAATTTAAATAATTTAATATAACAAAGAAAAATACATGTGGAAATTCGTTTTCAGAGAAAAAAACGTGTTAGGTTAAAATGTCAATCAGATACCTACCTACTGTCATACTGATAACACTCAGGGTTTATTTTAATAATAAATAAAAAAAATAGCTTAATTATTTCAATTATGTCTAGACGATGATTTTTACTTAAATGTTAGTATATGAATAATTCGCGCTCATAACTAATATAATAATACTTATATTATCGTAAATTAAAATAATATTATCATTTAGTATTTACCCATGGTTAATTGAAACATTTGAAACTAAGAACTCATACTGTCATACCCTATAGCTATCCATCTATATAACAAGACATATTATTAAGTATTATTATTTACACCATACCTTATGGAAAATTACATTTTAAATGATAAATTATTATATCTATGCTGTAACCGACAAATACACAACGACATCTATCGGTCGGTTTAGATAACTAAACGTGTAAGTACTTTTTCTTATTTTTCAGTTATTATTTTATAAATTATTATACAGTAATAACAGTAAATTATATTAAATATTAATCTATTGAATCTGTAATTTCACTTAATACATTAATATAATACACTGATTAATTTTTTAAAATCAATTTGTGGTCACGGCATGTCGTCGATGATCAATCAAAATGACAAGACGACCTTTGACCGGATTCGGGTGGTGAAACGGTACACTTAATAATTATTATGTATTTATGTTTATGTTTTTAGGATAATAATATATTTATTTCTAATTACTAACTAGTAATTACCTAGTGATAAGTTATTTGTTTAAATTAAATACCAATATTATACGAATATTATCCCGATTCATGTACATATAGGTATATACTATACAGGACATTGGTATATTATATATACCTATATAAATTGTAAATATATGACACTTTTGTTTAATTTGTCACAAATACTGAAATACCATATGAATATGAACGTGATATTAATGTATACAACATTACACAATATTTCAAGATTATTATTATATTATATAATATTTACTTTCAATTTATGCAACCTTGTAGTACAAATAAACAATACAACTATCACTTATGGAATTCTAGTACCTAATCAGTAATCACTATAATATTTACCTATTTGTTTCTATATTTAACTGAACGTTACGATTTATTCGACAATATATGTATTTTTTAGGCATATACAATTTTTTTTTTTTTATTTTAGAAAATCAAGTAGAAAGTTTTTTGTTTCAATTCACTTTGGAGATATTACATATCTAAGTATTCCAAATGGATACATCTCGACTGTATTTATGCCCAAGGTACCTAAGTTTATTATTAGTAAAATAACATGTCCCTATAGGTATTTTTGTACACTAATAACTTAAATGTGGGTCACCAAGATTTGCATACAGGCATAATGCACGCATCAATATATGGTTTGTGTTACATAATTATTATAATGTTCTTTTTTTAAACTGTAACCGTTATTGAATAAGTTTAGGAACATATTATAGGTTTGCATTGTGCAAAGTACATAACAAGTATCTTATATTAATTGTAAATCCATTAATTATACTAGTAATATATTTATATCAGGCCCATAGCCAGACCAAATTTTTAGGTGGGGCAAAGCAAACTTTTTGGGGGGCAATGGGGCAATATATATAAAAACTGCAATGTCTTTCTAATATTTTTAATATTTTTAGGGGGCAACGACTGGGTAAAATTATTATTTTATTATAGGTACCTAATACCTAAATAAATAGATATAGTATTATACTTGGTAATCATTTATTTATTTATAAACAGATAAATATCATATATAACATAGAAAAAGAAGTAATGATATTAATACATGACAAAATATTTCACAACTACATAACAACAAACTAACATACATTATGAAATACTATATATAGGTACATATAAATTTACATGATGTATAAAATTAAAACGTGAATTCATAAAAATAAGAATAGGTAATCATTAACATTTAACTATTGACATCTATACTTAAATATATATAGGTACTGTGTTTATAAATTTGCTTCCACATAAAAAAATAAATCAACGTTATCTATTAATAATTTTGTTTGTTAAACCTAAAACTCTAAGAAAAAATATAGCAAAGCAATAGTCATTATAATAAAATGGAACGCAAAACAAGTTTTGTATAAAATATAAATATTACCATTTAACAATAAAATTTACCTAACCTAACTAAATTTATGTTTATAATTTAAAAAAAAAAAACAGATCAGCAATTTTTCTTCTTAATTCGCAAAAAGTCATCCACCTAACCTAACCTAACTTGTAAATTATATGCTTCTCTATCAATAGATAAACAAATTCATTTCAGAAACTTATACTGGACATTTTTAACCTGATTTATATAAACAGCATTAGATGACCAAATTATTGAATCAAACTCTAGGTAAGATCTGGCAAGTGTCTTTAACAATTTTAGTATGTCCATAGATAACCTACAATTTTAAAGATTTATTTGTAAACGAATTTATGTGTGAAGAGAAAGACATATTGTTTTCAAACAAAATCCCTAGATTTCTAATAGAATTGACTATTAATAGCAATAGTAGAGTACCTTTGATGATTTTTAACCAATCATTCAATTCAAGAATTGCCCATCAATTATCAATACCAAAAGTAGTAAGTTGTATGATAAATTAACTATGATTGACCTTATCTGAAGCTTTTTGGTAGTCTGTATAGATAGAATTTAGATAACGAGTATAGGAGTATGTATACTGTATTTCAGTATTTGTTTAGTGTTTTAAGCTTTTTCCTCATTAAATATTGTGTTGCTAGAATTGCTATTTTCTTTGCTCCAAAAATATAGCACTAGCCTAAGAGCTTCATCATAGCTACGTGCACAGACGCACAACTCATATCATTCATAATATTATACTTCTTTTTAAACATTTTTTATTAGAATGTTCAATAATCTGTACATAGTTAGTGCAATATACCGAAAAAATATAAAATAATATTTTATTACGTGTTTATAGTGTTTATACAATGATGGAAAGGACCATCCAGCGACGACACACTTGAGCGGCGGATGTTAATCATAATAATGTTAAAATAATGTGGTGGGACGTATACGACGTGCCATCTAGGGGTTAAGAAATATCTCGATGCAAATGTTCTCAAAAGAACGTCATCTAAGCTCGTAGTAACAATACCGATAGCCACGCGATCTTTACGTCGATCGAATTTAACTACTACTATAGAAACTTCAATCACAGATAGCGGCACTGGTAACACCAGCCTCAGTAGCTTTAGCCACATCCGCGTGCAACGGACGCGCGAGGTGACAGTGGGCGTGTCGACAAGACATCGGCAAACCAATGGGAAGTGTACAAACGAGCGTACTGCCACCGACGGTGGTGCTGCGTACCCGACGACTAGATGACCGTGGACACAGTGTCGACATTCTCTTCTCGCGCTTTCGGCCGACAACACGCTCGACGGACCGCGCACGCGCATCGACACACTGCCGGCCATCGGCCACGGTCACTCGTCGGCGCCCTCCCTATACTCGCGCGCACGCACATGAGTCCCGTTCACACCCGCAGACGATTCTGCCGCCAACTCTGAGAATTATTCCAATTTTTTTTTTTTTGTCCCATTCTTTCACCGCTCACTCATTCATCCATCTCTCTCGCTCTCCGTTCCGCCCGAAACATTCTCATCATTCGCTTACGCGCCGCCTTTCCCGCAATACACCTAATTTTATGTTTCGGATCAATTCGTTCATTTTTTTATTTTCTCCAACTACAAATGTTTATTTTGCCTCTTCGACGTGACTTCACGCGTTCCTATAATATATAACCGATTTTTTATATTTATTTCATCGCCAATGCCGCCGCTGCCGTACACAAAGGTCAGTATATGTCTTTATTAAATTATACATATTATTACCTATATATTTTTACTATAGGTCTAAATAATATAATACTCAATATTATTGCCTAATAATTTTTATATATTATCATAATGTAGTCAATGTTTTTTATTTCATTAAGTTCAATAGTTTACTATAATTAGATTTATCGTTATAATTTCCAAATATCGATTTCAAAAGATAATACTTATATATTATACCATAACGTTTTTAATTGTGTTATTATTGTTGTAGATTTTTTTCTCTAACCAATCGGTTATACAATGCTATACGCTCACTGCAATTACCGATATACCTATATATACCGATATAACCTACTCATGAATAATAATAGTATATATATGTATAGGATATCGTTGAATATTTATATTACCTATATATGTTATATATTGTATATATTATATATATATATTGTGTTTAGTAAATCATAATTAAGCCTAGCAGGTGTTTTTCGACATGCCAAACATTATATTATATATTATGATAATAATGTCATGTATATTATTACGGTTTTATAGCTCAATTACTTTTAACTCGTAAATTTTTAGAACTACCTATTACATCGTTCATTTTCTATCTAAAAGTTAATTTCAAATTAACGATAATATAATATATTGGTAAACACGTACTTATATTTAAATATATTTAGTATCAAATTTTATAACTAATATATAAATTAACAATACATTTTATAATATCGTTTATAGAACATAAAAAATGTAAAATAGCTTAAATGTTTTGACTAAAAATTATATATTTATTTTTTACTTTTATTAATAGTATTTATTTTCAATTTTATGTATACTATTTATTTTGTATGTGATTATTTTTAATAAACCAATTTTTTTAAGTAGGTACCCTTATTTAAAAATAATAAAATTATGGTACATCTATTCTAGTACTTATATGAAATATCGTTTTTTAAATTTTTAATAATTTCTGGTTAAAATATAAAATTGTTATAAGTATATAAGCTAAATAAGTTTTAAATTTATATCTATAATTATACCTAGACATTTTGTTAGGTGATAATTTCATAATAAAAAAATAATAATATACCTATAAATATATTATATAGTTTTTTAAATAACTAATAATTAGTAATAATTATTATTTGATGGTTATTTCACATTTCAAACAATAGGTATTATATCTATTATTTATTATATATTATATTTACTCAACACTTAACTATATAAAACATATTTTATCATCGCATATTATATTACATATTATAATATTATACCTAAGTGGCTAGGTATGTTCAACTTAACTGACCACTGAGTAATTCAAAAATAAAATTATAATTTATTAGGTATTACTTTTTTTTTTAAATAACAGTTTGTGACTTTAATTTGAGATGATATATTTATATATGTTAGAGTAGGTAGGTGTTATTTATTACATGCAAATGTTAAGGTTTTTAGTCTCAAAAACTATAAGAGGTTAAACTAAAACTGTCTTTATTTATTATTATTATTATTTTTTTTTTTTTTTGTAAGCCCTGAATATTCATAATATTATATGTACTAGCTGTCGTAGTGGTAATATATTAAAATGTTGTATGATCATTTTCAAACACTTTTAACCATTCCATGTTTCCTGTAACGTAATTATATTTTTTAAAAATGTAAATCTAAACATATTCACATGAGAAAAAATTCTATCCGCGTTTAAAAATAAACGTTTTGACTGTTATAATAATAATATCTTACTTGTATTTATTAAAATTATAGGTACATATCTATAGTATACTAGCTTGTTTATATTTTCCAACGCATTTTATATATTGTGATATAACAGTGGTTTTTTAAGATTTCTATTTTCCTGTCATATACTTTTTATGCTGGACGTGATTCTATATTATAGGCGTCTTCGACAGACAACCAAACACACATGATCGTATGACTGGTCGAAGAATTGCACTCCTCGAATACGTGTTTTGAATCTTTGGGTGTAGGTAAATTTCAACATGGCTTTTATCATCGTAATATTATATTTCTGTTTAGTTCTTTTATCTTTTAACAATTTATTCTACCCGGTCTAAGTATAGACCGTAAAATTTGTAAGGCCGGTATAATTTAAACTAATAATAAGTCTATGGATTTAGGATACGTAACGCCGTGGCTTGTATTTATATTACATACATATTATACGATTATCAATGGCGATGACTACCGTCTATCGACAACATTTGCAAAAGGGGGTGGAAATAAGTGTTTTTGGCTTTATTTTTTGTATACCCCGATCCCGGAGTACGTTTTTATTGGATTACTCTTACAGGGTCGATGCGTTGTTGTTGACAAATCCGGCAACGGATCGATGTGTTGTGTGTTAGGTCGTTCAGGACGATACCCCGACCATAAAAAATAATATGTATAAAAAACTTTAAAAAATGGGGTGCGACGTGTACAATTGTTCTCTGCATACACTACACAAGCACTGCAGATTCATATACGAATATATATTATAGTAAATAATACATTGTAGTATATTACATTTCTTCGATAACTGTAATATTCGGAATTGTGTCTTATATTAATTATTCTACCATGAACTGCAATAACGAGTAATGACCGCGGAGTATTACGAAAAAATTATATATATATATAATGTATATAATATTTATCAAATTATTATTGTGTACATTCTGTCACAAAACTTAGATTATTTTTTTTATATTAAAACAAAATATTTTTTTCATATAATTATAAGTCGGGGTTTTAATCAATTCTGTCGTTTTGTCTCGTAAGTTAGGTATAAAGAATAATATATAATCATAAAATAGCGAAAAATTAAATTGAATTTAAGTACCTATGTCAATCATGAAGCGTTTAACTTAATTTTAAAAACGCCACAAGATAACTTGTTATTAGTAATATATCTAAACATATTTATTTTCAAATAATAAAATTCTTTTCTGTATAGTTCGTATTAGTCATAGTATATAGTAAATAACCATCATTAACAGCGAAATTTTATTATTTTACATAAAATAAAATAATAATAATAATATTTTATTAATATCATAATATAAAAAAACTAGTTGTACATTAGTTCATATAGGTTTATTATTAATTATCCCAGAAATTTAACAAAAACACAAACAACGTATACAGGCATACAGCATAGTGCTTATAATGTAGTATACTTGGATATAGTATAATCGCGACTCGATTATTAAAATTATTTCTCTTCGAATCCACTAGGTGGCAGTAACATAATATAGGCACGATTTAATATAATAATTAATAATATACTGTATAATGATCGCAGGTCAGGACGTCAGGTGATGCGTGGTGTATATTATCATACATACGGTATTTATATTTGTAGGTACGATTTAGATTTTTTTTCTCAAAACCAAAAAATCACGGTTATAAGTAAGTTTCCGATAACTACCGAAATCGTTTTCATAAATTTGTCGAGACAGCAATATTAGTAATAATTACCTTCTATAAGACCAGAAATTATAATGTAAAAAAATTTTATGTAGTGGTTATACCTAACCGACCTACCAATCTACCTAGCGCTCATAGCAGTTTAAATCGCTTTCAATTTGGTGGGAGTTTTTGTCAGGCGGGGAGCAGGGTGGGGCCCTGAAAATTATATAAAATCGTTTTCGAAAGTGCCCACGCGTCGCCAGTGCATTTCGTTAGGTTTTGGCGGTAAACGTGGCGCGCCAGCAGTACATTTTATTGTACAGTTATCGCTAAGGTTGCGCGTGTCCGGTGGCATCGGTCGCTGTAGCCATGGCTGTAGCTCGGACATATGGTCGTATCGGCGGAGTGGTGGTAGCATTTGAGTATTTGACGTGGCGTTGTCGGTAATGATGATAAAGTGGAAAGCGGGTCGCGGCGGTGCTCTGTGCGCATGCGCTTCTCTCCCACTGCCAACCTCATCGTCTATAACTCCGATGGTGATGTGTAGCGGACAAGTGGCGCGGTCCGACGGTCGCCGATTCGGGCCGAGCGAACGCGGCGCGGCCGACCACTGGTGGTCTTACCGTCCTTTTCTCCGCCACCGCCTTGACGATCGGTTGTGCCCGTCGACTACTTCTTGCGCCGCACCGGCACGCAAACATACTACATTATGCTTATAGTGCTTATACTGTCACTCAACATCAGACTGACGGCACCGCTACAGAATATTGCTGGTGAGTCGAATTTCTTTTTTTCTTTTCATTCATTTTTCGCGTGTATTTAAATTTAAAATTTCTTGTTGATTACAAATTTAAAAAAAAAAAAATGTCAATTTTTATACTTAACTCGCTCGCGCGTTGTCATCGTTTACTGTAGGGCGTGTGTCGCGTCATCACCATCACATGGTTTTCATTCAATTATTTTTACGTTTCAAAAATTTTTTAACTGACCTTAATTATAATATAATAATTATTTTTTCGAAAACCAATAATCTTTTCCAACCTTTCCGCCAAATTTGAAAAAAATACCGCGTGGTCTGATCGTCTACGTCTAATTTTTAAACTACAAAAAAGGGCGTAGATTTATCGCAAACGTGTATCCGGTCTATCAATTAACAGTTTTTTCGCTATAAATTCACCTCGCTTAAAATACCTGGTATTTCTATTTTGTTTCCGATAAACTTTTATTAGTCGTTTTCCATGTACACGTGGTGTGTATTACTGTATAGTGGATCGTCATTCGTCCACTCCGCGGACGCAACATAAAAGGAACAGCGTGACAATTTAATACCAACGTTTTTCAAAAGAGTAGTTTTGGATTCGAAATTAATAGTAATATAAATCCTTACTTCGAGCGATCGCATCATGTGTTTTTTCTAATACGTAATCGAATTTAAAAAAAAAGATATAACCCCCCCCCCCCAGATGGTGGTCGACAGGCCCGCCTGCTGCTGCTCGGCGCTCGCTCCGTGTTCTTCGTGTACTTCGCCACCGGTTTAGTCTTCAGTGCACTGACAACTACCTGCTACTATAGTTCTCCAACCACGACGGCATCGACAACCACATCATCATCAATCTACGTTCATGGATACTTAACGGCAATGACCACTAGCGAGGTATAGAGTTCCTACGTTCAAATTTTAAATGTTACTCGTAGGAACTTCATACCGTGCTCTTGGACTTGCGACAATCTACGGTGGATATTTTCGTCTCCCTTCTCGTGACGTAGTTATTTTATTGTATCGTATACTTGCATATTATTGTTGTGTAATTTTTTATTTTTTATTTTTTCTTTTTTCTTTATATAAATTAATACCCTGGGCGACCTATGTACGTTTAATAATCTTATGGTTATTAATAATTACTGCTATAATATGATTGAACTGCTTTCCTTGTCAGTATTATTATATATAATACTATTACCGTATTAATCCACACTTGTTTTCCTATAAGTTAAAATCACAATCAGTTGCCCGCCTTTTGTCCTACTCTGACCTTGATCAAGAACCCTCGTTCTTAATTTTCATTTTTTTCCTCCATCTATTGTCTTTAGGGAAGAAACCGGTTTCGCCGGACACGTATACGTCGTGAGTTTACCCTGTAGCCCTCTGAAGGTTTCTCCTAATTATCTCTCCGACCCTCGAATTTTTGTCCTTTCTCCCTTGTGTATCAAATAAAATAATTCTGTTGACGGTGAGTGTGTTTATAAGTGCCACTTACGTGCAGGTAATAATACGTCGGTTCTGATTGGGAAACCTGCAATGAGTGGATTTGTTGTAGTTATAAATTATAATAGTCATATTATTATTATTATTGCCGTCATCGTCGCATGCAGCTGAATCGAGGCCGACGACGATGTGTCCTCTCAATCGGCCCTACACCACCCTATTTATGATAGTGTTTAATTTTTATGCTGTTACGGCATGGTGTATCATAGCATTGTTTCATTAAAAATAATAACGCCAAGGAAATTTCACTAAAAAAAAATCAATGCGATCAGTTATCGTTCTTTTTTTTTTTACTTTTATACGCCAGAGTTGTTGTTAATTAATACTCAATACTTATTAGTACAACGTATGCACATGCACCCATATATTTACGAAATATATTTTACATAAGATTTTCAATAATGTGGTAGAGTAATAGTAAAAGTGACACTTGTTAAATTCTCGGTAAAACTGTTTAGTGTTTCACTTATGTACCCATAAATAGATGAATCACGAACACAACGGATCATAAATTTTGATAGTCTATAAAACATTATTATTATGAATAGGTATTAGTGTGTATTACATGGATTTTTTTTATAAAATTGAATGCTTAATGATAAACGCGTTCCTATTTTACACTTCGTATGAAAATCGTTTGAATATAATTATTGTGTGAGAATATATGTTCTTAGATAAATATCAACATCCCAAGTTGTAGGTATTTGATTTTATTATCGAATTCTTATTTATATAATAAAACATAATATCATTTAAAGTACTATCATTTATTCGAGTAAACATTTCCTTAACAAATCGGACATAATTTTTAGTTATTATTTAACTCAAATATGTTTTGGTATGGTCAATTTTATTACAATTCACTGATTAGTTTGTTAAGTCTTAAAAACTTGGATTTGTTTTTGTTTTTTTTTTTTACTTGGTATTAAAATTATTAGAAAAAAGACCATTTTTAGGCACTATCACTGTCTAACAACATTTTGGCGAATATTGATTTGTTTCTTTACCATTTTAAACCCTTTTAAAAAACTGTTCTCTTGAAATAGCTTTGAAAAACTCGAAATTCTACATGGTTATTGATTCAATATCCTCACTTTTATTATAATACATTCATTTCAAACCCCGTCGAAAGTATATTTTGTATTAACATAACTATAGAGATAATGTTAATGGACAACTCGAATCTGACTGTAAGTTATTCATTTTATAATTTATTTCAAAAGAACCACCTTTTCCCCCACCGCATAATATAACTATAATGTCTAAATAGTAAATAGTCAATTCAATCATAAATATGCAACAGATATGCGTGATACGTTATAAATAATTAGTAAATCGCTTGAAAATGTACGTATATGTTTTGGGTTATTGATCTGTATACATTTAAATAATACGATGTAGATTGGGGTTAGAAAATTGAGGCGTTGGACTAATATTTAATAATCAAAGTGACAACATAATATTATTATTTTTTTTTATTGATATAAACAAAATATTATGTTAATAACAATTTTGAATACAAGATGGATTACCTCTTACCATTAACGTACACTTACAGCGCACGTTTGTGCTTACGTGTGTTTATTGACAGAGTTCGTTCTCTATATTTGGTCCCACAAGTTTCAAATTGGTGTTTATAGGTAGATAACTATGGTTATATTATTCTTGGTTTTTGGTAATCATTGATTCATATTTTATCATCTTCTAATCATTATTATAATACAATGGTAACGAGTACACGAAAATGTTAAGCTAGAATGCTAGATCTAATAACATGATATAACGTGGTTAATCGTATGGTTAGAAATAATGTATAAACTCCTTACTAAAAGCTTTCCATGGATACTGACCATTCAAAGTGAAGGACTTAGTATGCGCGTCTTGAGGAAGCGTTTAATGGAAACCCGCCTTTATACTAAGTGTCGTAAGTTAAATAAAATACATTTTCTGTTTATTTTAGCACATGGATATTATACTTAGTAGATAATACTATTTGACCTCGCCTTAAAACAATTAAGAGTAAAATAAACACATTGCTATCCGTATACAAATTTCTGTGTTTTATTATACTTAATATATAATATATATGGATAGGTAATAGGTATGTAGATTTAAGAAAACCAAACTAGTTTTTTCTATATTAAAATATTCTAACTCTGTTAGTTTTTTCATAATTTAATGCCTGCGGAATGTCGATTTCATTAAATGATTATAATGTCTACACTAATTGTAAAAGTAAATTGAAATAATCGGAATCAAAATTATAATTGTTACAAAGGTTTAGACAATGATACGTCTCGTACATAAATATGTTATTAATTAAAAGTCTAACAAGGAATTGAACTAGAATTTTTATGAGTATAGTAGATAAAAACCAGTTTAGATTTATATCATGAAAGTATATAATATAATGACTGAGGAAATTTTCCGTTTAAAGGAGCTAGTTTATATTGTAGTAAACAGCTAACGAGAATCAAACCGGCTGCTGTATATTATACGATTTTTATTAACTCGGAGAGAAATACCTTTTGTGAGAAGTTGTATTTATTGAATTAGAAATGGTGTATTGTATGGTCTTTAAACTATACGAGTGCGTATGTCGATAACTGATAAATCGTTCTTTTTCTAAGTATTCCCGATTACGATGAGATAGTCAACAATCCACATCAATAAGTATATATATTTTTGTGAAAAAAATCGAAGATATTTATCTTGCGTAAATTAACTGAAAATTGAACATAAGCTCGTACTACTTAACCGTAATAGTTGTTGGATGTGATTAAAAAATCATAAAAAACTACTCGTGTAACCGACGAGAGAAACCTTTTGATGACTTTTAAATGAGAATTAATGTTGCACGGCACACAAGTTCGTTACGCGAACACGGTCATGCCGTTAAAAATACGTCGTAAATACGTTTTTCTGGCTGGGTTTTCATTTCATAAAAGTTTTTAAAAAACAAGAAAACAATTATTATTGTCATGACCGAAAAAAGCCAGGATATGTCCTATTTTTGAATGGCTATAAAAATTCTGTTTTAAAACCTGCAGGAGGACAGTGGTAGCAGCAGGTGTACACATACCGCTCTACGTGTCGTCAATCGTCATGTCTATAGTGTGTTTTTTTTTCTCGGTACACGACTGCCGCAGTGCCATTATAAAAAGGAACAAATGTTTATTTTTCGTAAGAGTTTATAATATATTCCTACAATGCCTACTACACTAGTATTGTTCACAATGGAAATAATACTAATAATGATAATGACTATCGTGTCCGAGACTTGAAAAATACGTTTCGTGTACAAGTACGATAAAAAAAAAACAAACACCTTTCGTCAGGTAAAAATTAAACATTCCCTCCGGACTAAAATAAATTAATTTATGAAACCGCTTCATTTGAATTTGGAAAATAATATTATTTGTGTAAAAGAATTTCGCCGCATCGTTTGTGTGAACGTTGCCACGACTGCGTCCCGCGCTTTTTTCTCTTGTGCCGCCGACATCGGCCCACCGTTGCCGCGTTTGTCATCGTTATAATGCCGTTTGTATATTATTATTTTATTATAGTAGGTAGTCGTACGCGGCACGCATATAGCCGGTTCCATCGTAGGCATGCGGGTCCCGTCGCCGCTAGTGCCAGTGGCGTCCAAACCACGCCATCGTGAGTTTGTATGTGTACGTTTTTTATGTATAGATGCGTGCGTGTGTATGTGAGTGTGTACGAGAGTACACAAGTATTTTGTCAGCGTCCCAACGCCGCCACCGCCGAACACCTCCTCTCCGTGTGCATGCGTTCCTCTTCTGTCGGCCTATTCCGTGTGGGAATGAGAGAGAAAAGGGTTAAGAACGTTGTATATATATTTTGTGGCGAGTGTCTGTGTGTCGATGTAGACAAGGCCACGGCTCCACGTGTCCGCGGAAAAATAGGAGACAGTGTGTGCATGAGTTTATGTTGTCTTTGCACTCACGAGAAACAAAAAATAAGTACAACACAATAATTTGGCCCTCCGAAGTATATAGGTAGAAGATATCGGAGTCGATGTTTTTAATTTTTCCATTTTTAACAGTTCATAATAGTACATGCTACATGCATCTATCTCACGGAGAAATGCATAATATGCGATCATATAACCAGTAATTGCATCTTGATTTTTGTTTCAATTAATTTGCATATGTTTGCATAAAAATATCTTATTAATAGTTACAGGATAAAAAAAAATTAACATCCCCAACTTCCATGTAGGTAATTCTATGTTGGTACTTCCGTGTGTAAAAAGTCACCACAAATAATAATAATAAAACTTCATCTACCTAAATAATATTGGTTTTGAATATTTTTCAAACTATATCATTGAACAAGTTTATTTTTAATCACCGTATAACATTTAAATCATGACAATAAAAAACTCGTCGACGTTGTTCTATGTACACTTTGTTCTATAGGCTCGAATTTATTTTTCCATTAAAAACCAAATAATACGCATTTCAATGGCTAAAATTTAATTAGTATATTGTTGTCGAATGGAAGTAGGGGAGGATTGGAGAAGACAGAATTACACTAATTTATTACAGTTTTAAATCGGACGGTTTGTATTTTATTTCCTTTACACAAACAAACTACCCCCTATTGGAAATGAAGTATACAATTTGTATTAATTGATTTTTAAATGATTATAGAGGGGTCGCCAATATATCTATATAATATATTAAATCTTAATAACGCAATTTGTAATTTAAACAATTACTAGTGTACTATGATTATGATTTGACAATACGTAAGTTTTATAAAAATAATAATTAATATCAAAATATTAATTTTAAAAAATAGAGAAACTAGCTGGTAACCGCTTTGCTGTACAGTAATTGTTTTTCGTGTGAATGTACCTAATCATTGAGGAGTAAGTCACCACTGCAGTTATTGTAATGTACGAGTTATTTAAATTCAATACTAAATCGCGCATACGAAAACGGTTCTGTACGAAGGTCTACCTATGTATTACTAAATATATTTATACGGCTATGAACGTATGACTTGCTATTAAAGTAATTTTTTTTTTTGTTATCTGGTTAATTTTGGTATTATTTGACACTTGACAGCCCATATACGAGTACCTAGTATTTAAGAAAAATAGGATGTTGACAATCGTATATGAAATGATACATTTGATAATCCTTCAAGGAATGAAACCCTATTGCCGTAAGCTCATTTGCATCTGGAACTAATAGGATAGAAATTAATATATTCTAAAATAAAATATTATTCTGAAGTATAACCACTGGGTTCTATTAGGTGTTTAAAGTATAAAAGTTATATCTAATATCCATCGAGCACGTGTACTATACCTACTACGAAGTGTCGAAGTTAATGACATAGAAGGAAACTTTTTTCAAAATAATTATTAATTTAATAATATTATGTATTTTATTATCATAACACATATAATTATAATATTATTAATCGTTTAGGTAACTCTTTAGCTAATTTCATTTTACAGTCTGTTATCATATTTTTCGTGTTAGGTGTTAACTCGAAACCGATAATTTTTTTATTTTCTATTAAATTCCATCACGCCTCAGATGAACTACCTCAAAATTATGACAATTATGGCAATTGATATTAATTATTTTTTAACTAAAAAAAAAAAATAAAATAAAATAATTTTAGACATAATTTCATTTTACTAATTTTATAGTTAAATATACTACACAAGTTTTTAATTAACGTAATCGAAACACTATACTAAATTGAGCTACGCTCACAGCAATTATAGAAGGCAATTATTTTTAATTTTTATTGCTGCATTCAAATTTATAATTATAATGCACTACTTTCTTACATGCACTGTAGATATGAGAAAAGTGAAACGAATGTTCAATATCCGGTTTCTGCAATCGTATCTTGTCGGTATTTTTGCTTGTATTGGTTTAATGCTTTAAACTTTTCAAATGACAATATTATCCTGTTTTTCAATAACAAAGAAAATTATTATGAAACAATATATTTTTTTTTTAATTTACCGATAAAACATGTACGTGAATTATATTTCCAATATTATAGTCCGTTATTACCTACTGGTATAAATTTTACTCCATTTTATTTCCACCATTTGCGAACT
The DNA here is from genome assembly GCA_009835225.1 of Aphis craccivora. Classification (NCBI taxonomy): domain Eukaryota; kingdom Metazoa; phylum Arthropoda; class Insecta; order Hemiptera; family Aphididae; genus Aphis; species Aphis craccivora. The sequence goes on along the minus strand of VUJU01000652.1, from coordinate 10,842 downwards.
TCATATTTATTATGCATTTATATATTACACATTACACAATATACACACCCAAGAAATATATAAATATATAATATTATACGCTTCAAATCCCTTAAAGCCAGATTGCTATACGTGTGTTTAGTATAGTTTATTATCTTCTTTCTTTATATCTCTTTTGAAAAACAGTACTTAATGTGCTTTGGAATGTTGAGAGGTAAAAGCGAGTGTTCAACGCGTTTGAAATGTGAGAATGTCAAGGTGGATTTGTATTGTAACTCAGCGATGTCGCCCCGCATAAAAAACATTAAATTCTATAGGGAGAGGGGGACAAGTTGTTGATATCGATACGTATCGTGTGTGTATCATATTATGTACAATGTACAGAAGAACTCCACCTTTATTTTTTGGTTTCTTACGTGCCGGAGTTTTGGATATCTAAATACCTTGCTGACGCGAGTGACTGGTATTTGCGGAAAACTGAACCGCTTGTGCCTTTTTATACAATAAAAAGTTTATATTTTTTCGTGCGTTATCTGTCTTTATTGCTTTAAATTTTCGGTTGGGTTTAACTGGTTTGTGCATCATATTATACTCACGCAATCGTCGCAATCACTGCACGCTGCTGCAGAAGATAGACTATCCCAGATGTTGATTGCTTTGGATTCTCAAAGTCACGTTACTCTCACCAAATTTCTTGCTTTCTCTAAAACTTAAGTCAAAACTATCTGACTTTATAGACAAAAACTATCAATTATTTTTCCACCTATATCTTTTAAATGAAACTATCAAAATAGATTTACGATTTACGTTTTATAAAATCTTCACTCTGTATCTATTCACTATTGTAGTATATTACGATTTGACAGTTAATTTGAAAAAAAATTTTTTTTAAGTATAGTATTCAATATTACATCGTTGTCTTTTTCATTATAATATTTTTTATGATTGAAAAATTTAATGCATTTTATCCGCTAAAACCTATTAATATAATAATATAAGTATAGTATATATATTATATATATTTAGGACATATTATTAGATGTCTACAATTAATTTCCCTTTAAAAGTTTAACATCTTTAAAGTTTAAACAAGTATACGTGTTTATAAAATATATTTAATATTTTAATAGGTACCTATTATTAAACGTAATTAAAATAAAATATAATATAATATATAACTGGTAAGTATAATATACAATCTTTGATCGTCCTACGCAAATATCTTTATTGTTCTGTGTGATTAATAATACATATAATACATAAACAATGTAAAATTAACGTAAACCTAGTTATAAAACTAATATTTACACGAATTAAATATGAATCCTAATATATATAATATATTATATATAAGGTGATTCACCAAGCATGTTCATTGTTCACCCATATTTTTTCTTTTTTTAACTTATAAGTATCCCGTGGTGATACTAACTTCTGTTTTTTTTTTTTAATGAAAAACCCCTTTTTACTGTAAAATATTTATTGGATGTTTCAAAAAAAAAAAAATGATGTACCTACAAAGCCTGATTTACCAAATAAATGGCCCAGGACAAAATAAAAATAAATTTTTATTTCAACAAAACGATATATTACCTACATTACATAAAATACATAATTAGTGATAGTCACCGGTTGGCCGTATGGGCCCAAGACAAAATAATATGTCTTTTTTGTCCGTTCGTTAAAGATAAAGAACTAAGTTAAAGTTAAACTCAAAAACAGTTAGAACTCAAAAACTATTCGTTTGAATTTTGATTTTGGTACGTCAACATTTACAGAAAAATTATTTACAATATGAATTGGGGTTCTCATTTGAAAACCTGAAGTTAGAATCTTCACAGGATATTTCTTAAGTAGTAGGTACAAGAAATTTCAAGTTTTAATTTATTGTTTGAGTATTTTTGAAAATTCCAAAGTTATTTAGAACTTAGAACTTTTTAAATTATTTTGAAAAATTGCATTGTTGAAGAAAAATGGGTAAGCGCATCATGGTTGGTTAATCACCCCTTGTAATATAGTTGGTAGCGATTATTATTTTTATATGTTGTGTTATTTAGACAATAGTATATCGTTTATAATATATAAAAAATATTAATTATTATATCTAATCAGTACCTATTTAAAAAAAAAATTAATGGGAAACAAAGTTAAATTCTAAAAAACAGTTCAAGCCCAAAATATCTTGTTCCTCTTTAACGATGGTCGTAAACTTTCACAGTTTCACACTTACATAACGTTTTTCCTATAGCCAAATAAATATGAGTACACGTTTTATACCAATCCGGTCTAATGTCGATGACCCAGCGTTTTTTTTCAACAAGTGATTCAAAAACACCTGTTGTGTTATGATGTACTAATGAAATTAGTATTTCGGACATTCAAAAATATTATTTAGTATTATTAAAGTTTAAATTATATTGACGTTATTATTATCACTTTGAGCAAAAATAATAGAATATTTAACAATATTAATATTAGGTATATATAAATTGCAAAACTTGGGGTTTAAATAATAATGTAATATTAAATTAATTATTAATTTCATTAAAATAAAGGGTAGTAAAAACGTGCATATTAGTGAAACATTCTATTAGATATTCAATTTTTTTTTTAATTCACCCTTCCCGTTAATGTAACCTGTAGTAGTGTTCTTTATTAATTATAATAAATTGTGTAAAGTTATGCTTTTTAAAACGATCTTAAAAATTATAATTTTCTTGTTAACTCATAAAGATAGTTAAAAGATAAATTAAATACTAAAGTTTCTGACAGAAATCATTAGATATAATAGGGAAATTTCAATGAAATAAGATCGATATAGTCGATTTATTACGTATGTATGTTGTATATACTCGTAGCGTACCAAGTACTTACAATATAGCTGATATGAATAAAAAAATGTAGTAGGTATAGACAACTTTAATAAACAATTGCAAGATGTTCATACTTTAAAGTTTGTATGACGGTAAAATGATATAATAATTAATAATTATTAAAGTGGAATGGAGGGTACCATCGATTTATTTTAATCTACTGTCGATATTATACTATTGTATATAGTCATAGTGTATTATGAATAAACATATATGTATATTGTAAATGTATAAATGTATAATAGATCCCTCAAGATGAGTTTTGTGTACTAGTGCGTGCGTATGTATGTGTGTGTACTTATAGGGTTGCGGTTTGCAAATAGTAATATTATATTATGTTTGAGACGATATAATGTTATATTGGGTGCAGTGTGCAAAAAAATAAGCCAAAGTGTAAAGTCACGAAGGTACTTATTTATTATTTACTTAATATGTGTGTACTGTGTATACACAAGTGTCGTCTCTTAATTTCTTATCTAATTCGGCTTGTGTTGTATACAAGCCATACAACGCGACGTTTCTGGCGAAAAAAAATTTCATTCGATTACGTATTTTATATTTATTTAATTTTTTTTTTTTTTTTTGTATTCTTCATCCAACCGTATAGAATTTTTTCAACGACACTAGTACCCGTAAGCATTCAATATAGTATGTTATATTATAGTATTATATTCTACTCGGCGGCGCGCCGGCAACGTGTGTGGAAATAACGAAACAAGAGAGACAGAATAAGAGTGAGTGAGTGAGTGAGATGTGTGAGAGCGATGAAAAGACTCGTACAAACATACCAACGAATGGCCCAACGTCGCTGTTGCCGTAGCAGTGCGGTAACCGGTCATCACCGGCGGACACGCACGCACTCGCACGAATTGTTCGCAGCCGCATTATTCGTGTGCGAGTGTGGAGCGATCGTGTGCGTGCGTGCCGCTGTGTGTGTGTGTGCTACATGCACGTTACGGGCTGACGGCCATATTTGGCGTATACCCGCAGTTCAGGCGGCGTTAGCACCGGCACAGACGCACAACTCGCGCGTGCCGCCGTGTTGCTGTTGTCGCATTATAGTATAGGCAGTATACTGCATCCGATGGGATACCGCTTCACTATGTCTTTAGGGGTTAGGTTAGGCTAACCGGGGAAGGAGGGTGACAAAGTATGTTGGTATGTATGTACTTAAGTATGATAGTCCTAGTAATTATATTTATGAACTAATTCAAATTTAAATAAAATTTAACACATGTATTAACTCAATCCACTGATTATCGTGATTTTATCATGGCATGGGCTATATTATAATATTGAATATTACGTACAACATATGTTATGATATTAATGATATGTTTGGTCGAGGAAGAACATTTCTTAAAATACTACCGACAAGTGTTCTTGTTGACTGTTGTTATAAACGATCTTAAATATAACATAGTTGGAATAAGGAGATAATAATATATATGACCTATAGGAATAGAAGAAACGTTTAATAGTTTTTAAAAAATCTTTTCATACATTTACTACGAGGGGAGCAATGTTTATAAATATTAAATGGAGAGGGAAAAGCACTATTTAAAAGATACAATACTTGTGATAAAATGAATAACTGATATATTAATTGTAAAATGATAATTAAAAACAGAAAAAATTTTAAATGATTAAAATGAATATTTATTTGTAAGTAATAAAATGAAGAAGGAACGCTAGCTCCAATAATACAATCTCGGTGTATACTTAATAATTTAATATTGATAAATATTAGGTGCATGGTATAAATTATAAACACAGTACAGGAATTGACTTCGAAATTAGATAGTAAAGTAGTTATTTTCTGAAAATGTCATCTACAGTATTCACGATCGTGATAATATATGAATCTCTTTGGATCAGCTGGGACGAGGTACCTTTTCCAAAGGTTACGTAGGAAAATCCATAATTAATTTAGGTTTACTGTTTACTATTTGGTTTAAAATTTTTTTATATTTATTATTACGAAATAGCTGGACGCACCTGTTCTAACCTATCCGTGTTTCGAGTATGTATAGAAATGTAAATATATATATTATATAATATAAATATAATATATATATATATATTTTAGAATAGGTACGATGTCGATAATTTTATTGAAAAATAATATAGACTAGCCCCATTCTTTTGATGGTCATCACAAGTACCTACTACACCTGTATTATATATTATAAGCAACCCGTACTATATAGAGGATTGTGATATTTTTTATAGGCAATAGGTACAATATAATATATTAATATACTCTGTATTTAAGAATATACGTTTAAAAAAATGCGTTTAATTTATGTTATAATGCGTTTTAACTCATTCTTTTTTTCTTGTATGTTAAATCAAACCATTTTTTAAATTATAAAACCTGTTTTTGTGAATGCTGCTGTAGTGTTGTCTAATGCGTTATGGGAAACGGGTTAGTATATATTAAAATATATAGGTATACAAACTATAAACACAAATTTCGTGTATACACACATAATATTAATATATATACCTGCATTATTAACTGGGATAAAATTAGACATCGTAGAAAATGTTAAAAAATACAAAACTGGTGTTGTGGCCATTAGAGATCTACAAGACAAGTTCTAATGCCAAAAGTGCACTCAGACACATACACATTACACTCAAGTTTTTATACATTAATTATAATTTTTATAATAATCTTCTAAATTAATGCATACTAATGTCTTATATACTAATATGTATTTTATATAATTAATTTCAAAAATATGTTTGAATCTAGTCGATATTAATAATATAAAAATGTTATGTTATCATTGTTTTATTTATTTCAGTTAGGTTAGTATAAATTGTGAACAAAAACATGCTTACGATCAGAGCTTGATTTACCAAATATATGGCCCAGGACAAAATAAAAAATAAATTTTTATTTCAAAAAAATAATATATTAGTGTATAATATTGCATAGTTAGTGATAGTCATCGGTGGGCCCAGGACAAATGTCTATTTTGTCCGTAAGTAAATATGGCCCTGCTTACGATTCTATTATAAAATATATAAAACAATTTGTTTACCAAACATATAGATTTATTTTCAGTCTTCGAACTCGGACAAAAATTTCGAATAATATAGGTATTGGTCTTTTACCAACTTCCGATCACGCGACGCAATACGTGCCATGCGGTATTCTGGTATGCAGATATTATTACTTATACATAAATTATAATATTATTTCGGAAAACAGTCGTGCGCCGTTGCAGTAGCATCAGTATCCGGCATCGTAGCCTGTACTATTGACTGCTCGAGAAAATACTGTACCAGTGATGTATCCCTAGTCCCTACGCTACGTTTACAAAACTAAATCACGAAAATACATGAGGATTATAAAATATATTTTTTGTCCCGGAATAGTATTATTAATAATAACATTAATATTTCAACGTATGTTGTAAAAAGGATTGGCCCAATGTCGCTGTGCAATGCTACAACGAAAATATATACGATTAGCACCCATAATTTCACATTGTAAATTTAGTGCATTATATCACACACATGTCACCTGTTATGTATTCAGCAGGTGGTAAGTAAATATTGTTTATATTTCATTTGACTCTCGGGATAACTCTAACTCTAAGCCCGCGAAAATCGCTGGGAAAAGAGGGATAGATTGGGTGAGTGAGTGAGGAAGTCCATTGTCGGTAATGCGGGGTGCTATAACAAAATATAAATTCGGACGATTTTTAGAGGTACCTACCTACCTAAATGAAGCACACGTGTTGTGTGCATATTATGTTATAATCGTTCGGGAAAACATATGTTGATCTTTCTGTTATTAGCTTTAGTTCCTTAAAATATTAATATTATTAGTTATTGCTTAAGGTATATAATATAAAATATTATAATAGAAGTACTTATATTATTATCTAATCTACACACATATATGGATACCTAGTACCTACGCAGTTGTGCGTGACGACAAAATATTTTAACATTATACCGAACATTTAATATTTTATTGTTTATCAGCGCATTATTTTTGTGCACCGTATTGTTTGATCAGTGATGGGTTCTATTATGTATGTATAGGTAATAGGTTGCTGTAATGTTAAAGTAGTAATATTTAAGTTTTTTTTTTTCGAATAAAGATATTATTTCTATGCAATGTGATTACTGATTACATACTATGTACTATTGATGAATCCCGAAAAGTGTACTATTACGATGGTTATAAAGTAAAATAGTATTATGAGTAGGTTCAGTTTTTTTTTGTGTTCAATATTATATATAAATACCGCTTATATATTATTATATAATAATTATGTGCAAATTAATCTATTTTTATAACTTTATAGTATACATTTTTTTAAATATATTATTAAACAAATCATCAAAAAAAAAAAAAAAAATGAAATATATATATATAACACAATAAAAGTTTTATAATGTTTATAATATACCAAGCAAGTACAATATTATTAGTTGTGTATTAGTCACTGCGTTGTTGACATTATAGAATAATATACTCTTCGTAGATATTTGCTCTGTTATTATAAAGAAATCCGCGTAGGTACTGAAGATATAAATAATATAATACTATAGACATTAGACACTTGTGTGTATGGAAGCTTGGGCCTTTTATAAAATTACTCTGTCCATTGTTTTATATGTAACATATTGTATAGGTATACATGTTATTCCTTAAGTTTCGTAAAGACGATTAAAATATTTGTCTTCTGTAGTCTGTGGCAATTATTTAATGATTAGTCTGAAAATAATTGTTTTTAATAGATTTTTTAAAAGCTATATAATATTTTAACGCTGATTATACCCAACTGTAATATTATAATAATATTTAGTTTTTATGTAAAGCTATAAACAATCTATAATTACTTTTTCACGTTCAGTGTAGGTATAGGTATAGTATACACTCTACTACTCTTTTCAAAAATAATGAGCTCTACTTGATCTTCTTGTATACTTATTACCAAGTATAGTGAATGAATTTATAATGTTAACTATTTATATAGTTAACATTATACCATTTAGTTTCTATACGAAATATTTATGTTGATTTCCAATACATAAACTCGATGTACATAATATTACAGTGAATATTAAATAGTGAATAATGCATTTAGTATATCTAAATCACTATTCGTTGAACAATGTGTTCTACAAATGCTTTTAAATTCGATTAAAATACAATTATGATCTAAAGGACACCTTGAGTATATAATATTGTTTTGCCATGAATCATGATTATAACATTTCTAACATTGACTTTCTAATTTATTAAAATGTATAACATAGCTATTAATCTTCTACACTGTTGCAGTAGGTACTATTATAAAATAACACATCTTTATTTATTATTATTATTATTCTATAGTTAGTAAGTTACGTTTTTAAAGAAATATTATTGTTAATTACTTTTAGAACCGAGAAAATGATAAAATAATTAAATATAAGAATTTTAATAATTGATTGTAATTTGTGAAAGATTTAACTATAATTTTATTATGTAGTGTACGTAAACACTCATACACTTATTTTTATAATATAATATACCTATACGTTTCTTTCTATAATCACTTTTACTGCAGATGTCACATGTGATTTGTTATTGAATGATTTTAAAATAACAATATAATATATGGAAATTAAACTTATATAATATATCAATACAAGCGTAATTATTAATAAATAAAACTTCATTTGAAATTATCTTTAAACTTATTATAATTAATTATCAATAAATTAATATTAAACTAAAATGTCAATTATAGGATAAATTAATGTTATATAAAAAAAATAATAATAATACAATTTATTATAATATATTGTAATATATTATAATTCAATATTTATATTATTTCATTAAAGTATGATGTTTTAAGATTTAAGCGGAGTGATGCATGTATTTTTTATTTGAGTGCTGAAAAGTTTCATATTTTTTAAAGTTTATAAAACATTTACAAGTAGATTTCATTGAATATTCTGTTGATTATATGAAATGTAAAATACTCTATTTTTGAACTCGTCCTTCACACCGAATTGAAATAAAATATGATTATCTAGAATCAAAAATAAAACTTTTTATACTTTATAAAGTTTTTGTAGTCTTAACATTTATAAATGGAGCTATTCATTGTCTTGTCATTAGTAATAATAATAATAAATATATAAAAATTACTCGCATATTTTAAACGTTACATTAATTATAGAATTTATTTATTTCTATTTGAACAATTTAAACTAAGCATATAAAAAGTGGTCTGAAATTAATGGATAGTTGTAAACGCAAGTGTCGACAATTTAGTTTAAAAATAAAATATTTAAATTCAATTTTTATCAGTTGAATTATAATTATATTTAAAAGATTATTTCCACTCGATTAGTGTCTCTGCACAATTATGATGACGTTTTAAATACAGTTGCTTCATATTATACATATCTCATATTGCTTAACTATTCAAGTATTCATAATAGTATAGTAGTTATGTGTACAATATATTTGTATTCTAATATAGTTATTACATATACGTGTGAATGTCTGAGTGTGCGTGTGTGCTTATGGTGGTGTTATTTAAACACTATAATAGTGTTACTAATATATATATATTATATAATAATAATAATATATGATATACATTATAATATAGGTATTTGTACATGACATTCATAATGCTTAGAAAACTTAGAAATTGTTTTCAGTCAATTAGTTTTACGAATAATTCTTTTCAACTCATATTATAGTAGTAACTAATTTACAATAAATACATAGGTACATAATATATATTTTGTACTATGACATCTTCCTATGGATATTCTACAACCGTGTGTTTTTTGGGGACACATTACAATATATTATTTATAAAATAATAAAAAGTTTTTAAAAACCATAGAAAAAGATGAATGATTAATTAATTAATTTAAATAAATATCCATGAAGGCTCAACTATACAGTAAACTATAATGCAATTTTATCTTAACATCAGTAGCGCAGCTGCAGAGTACGTACTTAAAGTGTGTATTTGAACTAGAGGTCTCTATTTCAAGTTTATCTACTAAGAACACGGACATACGCGTTTTTATAGAAACGGTGTTAAAGCCAGTGTAATTAAAGTACACGTGTACACGTGTATTTAGAGTCCATAATATGCTCGTGTACCCGTGTATTATACAGAATCCGTGTGCCCGTGTGAAATATTCGTCTACCTACCCTGATCTGAAGAATATCTAACCAAGAATTTGAACAAACTAAAATTGTGGTGAAAATGAGTCTTGGGTAAAAATATTTTACCAAGATAGTTAATACTATTACTGACTACCGTAGTAACTATAAAAAAAATAGTAAGTATAAAGTAAGTACTATAGATATTTAAATAGTTGCTTTTACCTATTATAGGTGGCTAGGTAATAGGTATATACAAAACATCTAATTTGTACTGTTGGGTAACTTTATTTTAACATTTTTAACTGAAATTATAAATTAATTTTATGAAATATCTAAATATTTTAGATTCTGAACGAAGTGAAGAATGTATTGATTTTACAATGATGTGTGTTTTTTTTTTTTGTTTTTGTGTCTGTGTACAGCATAACTAGTCGAAATAATTCTCCAATTTCAAACTATGGGGGTGGTTTCCGATGTAAAAGTGAATATCCTTGGTGCATTATAGAGGTAAAAAGTTAACATTTTCCAACAGTTTTCAAAAAAATTGAGAAAAACAAAAAAGAAAAATGACGGAAAAACGGGAAATTTTACGCAAAACCACTTTTCGACCAAATCGATTTTTTTTATGGTTGTAATTCAAAAACGAATCACTGAAAATACTTGAAATTTTCATCAAATGTTAATGTCAGTGCTATCTATATATAGTATAAATTTTCAAGAATTTTTAATTTTTTTTGAGTTATTTATAGACCACTGAAATTTTTGATTTTTTTGAGAAATTTTTTTTAAAGTGTCGATAAAAAATTTTTGGATGACCAAAAAGTTTTGAAAATT
>VUJU01000651.1:17489-90303 GCA_009835225.1 Aphis craccivora | reverse complement strand
GTCTATACAGCTGGTATCAGGTGAGTAGGTATATTATATAATTCCACCAGGTCCCAATGGCCAATAACCAAAAATGATGTATAAAAATATAATATATTACCTATGAGTTCTATTGTAGCTATTGCGATTTGCGATATTATTGCAAAGAAATAATAATAACTCACAATGGTCACAAATAACAATTGACAAAAATTATCCTTGCGCTGAACAAATAATACTCGTTAGGTACCTATATACTACATGTCTGCATGTATATAGTAACACACCATAAATCATAATTTATATAATAATATTATAATATATTATATCAATCATATTTTTAGCCTATTATAATTTATAATGCATACTATATTTGACTATCACTATCCAATTATTACTCGAAATCTATTTAAATAATTTCATAATTGCTTTTCATTTTTTCTTTTAATAAATCTGATATGTATCTCATTTGGCATTCATATATTTTGATAGGCTGATCTCCGCCTACTTTATTTTCTTCTGGAATAACTACAAATCATACATTATCGTTATAGGAATAGGAATATAGGATCATCCCAAAAATATAACACTGAACCAGCAGGAGACAAGATTAATTACCTAAGAGGCGTTTTATTCAAACGACTTATAGCTATAAAATAGTAATTACTAATTAAGAATTGTAGCCTATTATGCCCTTAGGAAACTGGAAAGTTCCAAACAGTAACATAATCAACTACACAATTTACAATGGTCAATTATCTTGGTATAATTATAAATGATAAATGATTTTATAATAGATACATCGGTAAATATATCATTTATTAAAAATTCAATTCACTACATAAGCATGATTCTAAAACAGTCATAAATCATATTAGGCTATACCTACTAAGCAACAAAAATAATAAAGTAGGTATCTAGATATATTTTATAAATAGGTAGGTAGGTAAGAATTCATAACTCATAATCATATTAATTCCTCAAAGCTTTTAGCTTATAGAACTAGTAGGTAATCTATGTTTATTACCTAGGTTAGGGAAAAAATAGAAATTATAAAATTTTTTATTTATCATAAATTATTCATAAATCATATTATTATTCCCAAATTGAGCACTTATAAATTGAATTATTATTATTATAAAAGTATTTACCTACTATATGACGAATTACGATACTTTTAAGCTTAAATTTTAACGAATCTCAAACAGTAGTCATGAATCCGGTATGGTCTAGTGGCTAGGATACCTGGCTTTCACCCAGGAGGCTCGGGTTCGATTCCCGGTACCGGAATAATTTTTTTCGCATTTTATTTATATTTATAACATTTTATTTATTATTTATTATTTATTGTTTACAGATTCAAACTCCTGGGACCGGACTGTTTTCTTGTCCAACAGGTAAGCTTAATTTTATATTAGTACATAATATTATAGGAGGTAGGTTAATTAATTCTTGAATTAAGTATAATATCCAAATTTTAACGTACCTATTATTTTAATTTTTTAATAATAAAAAAAATAAATAAATAATAACAATATATTTAATAATATTTATAACGGAAAAGTTATTTAATCGAAAACAGCAGATTCTAGCACCAATATAAAAACATTTTTTATCCGTCAAAACATTACATTTTTTTATTATCTTCATGGAACATTCGAGTTACTTACGATAATGATTAGTGATTACAGATTTTTTGTTATAAAAAAGTTAATGCCTAACAATATTACGGAATTTAGTGATTATTGTATCTTTTCAAGTTTTTCATAATATAATCTTGTCCAAAAATAATAAATTATAATCGGCTTTAAATTTCATCCTTTCACGTCTGGTTTAGTAAGTATTATTTTTTTTTGTATTACTATGTTGTATAACACGTTTTCAATTGAAATTATTGTACACGCAATGACTTAGCTGCAGCATTCGAAACTTTTCACCCGCATACATAATATTATTATATACATAAGCCCATATATGGGCTGCCAACAACTCGTAAACCATTAGATTATGTACACATATATGAATATATCATGAGTTTTTACTCATTTTCTTTTGGGTAACAATTGAAATTGTCAATTACAGTGATGAACAGAACACAGATTAAAGGTATACACTATACACTATATTTACCGATTCAATTTCTAGAACCTCGTATTATAATAAATATACAACCCATGCGCAATACCCACAGTAATGTGTATTTTAATATATTAGCCTCTATAGAGTTCGTTATTGTTTTGAAACGATTATACGTGTAATATACTAATAAGTAATAACTAATAGACTATATGGCCGCCGGGTAAAAATCTCACACCGCAAATACAACAACTGTATAATGTCTGTTGTTGTATTGATAAATTGTTTTCGAGTACGTTTTATTTATTTCAAGCAACCGTCCGAGGAGGATTCGATGTCGAAAAATGTGTTTTTTTTTTTTTTTTAATTTTATCGCATTCTACAATATTATACACGGTTTTGTTTAGGTACCTATCGAACGGTTGCTGGATGGCGCGTATTATAGTACCCCAAGTATATTATATCATTATTACCGAATATAAACTATATAGTAGTATTAAAATAATACTATTATGCTCACAGTTAATGGAATGGAACTAAATTAACCGCTAGTGGAGCATAGTTTATGTATAATATAATATATAATAATAATAGTAATATTGTTCATCGGGCAAGTGGGTTGGTGGCGGTGATGGGGTAGTTAATAGTTAATACGGCGAAGACGATGGACAGCGCGCGCTATCAGCCGATCAATAACAATGCATTATAATACAGTAATTACAACGGTGAGCGACGTGAGAGGCTGCAGTGTACGGTACACCGGATTGGGCGAAGGCAAGGAAACCGAATTCAATTCGTGATGGACGAGAATAGGCGCGGGCCGTAGTCGCCAACGTGTTCATTGTCGGTAGTGTTTTGTACGACGACAATAATAACAATATAATACAATATACCTACATTATATTATAATATAATGACGACGGGACGAACGTCCGGGAAAACAAACGAACGGCGATGAGACGAAAATACAATATAAGGGCTGAACGATAGCGATATTAGTTATAAATGTATAACAATATTATATAGCATGTGCGTATGATGTATAATATATAATATATAATATTTTTTGTCGAGTCTCGGACCGTACGGAGGCGAAGGTCGCATCGGTGGTTCAAAGCGAAACGCGCGTCGTCTTCTTCTCCTGCACCATACGACCGACGCGCACATACGGACCGCACAATGACCGGATACAGTGTATATTGCTCACGTGAACAGCGGCCGACACAATGAAACAATGACGTCGTCCATGGGTATACACTATATATGTATAACCCGTGTGTAGCCGTGTGGGTATATGTATGTACGTCTCGACGGATAAATATTAAAATATATACTCGCAAGTAGTAGAATACTACTGCAGCAGCTGCTGCAGAGTCCATCGACGATATTACACACTCATCTACACGACTCGACGATAACGTATAAATATTTCGTATTTACCTACTCTTCGACACGCGTACAATGTATTAACGATGTAGGTACCAATACGTCTGCCCTGCGCACGGATATCATAAAAGAATAATGGACATGATGCGACACAAAAGACTGTATACGCGCACGTATTATCGTCATTCGTCGGCCATGCTTGTTATGCCCGACGGGGGGCAGCGTTCCTTCAGAGTCTGCCGGGCGAATTCGCCCCGAAGATGAGTATAGGTATAGACATTTGCTCGTGGTCCTACCCGCACTACACCGAACGCGATCGATTCAAGCTTCGAAACGACTGCCGCTATATTTAATTATTATAAATATATTATAATATATGGTGCACGGTATCTAGCTACATCGATCACGATGATAAACCCACGATAGTTGTTTGAAAATTCAACGATAGGTCGAACAAAATCCATACCTCTCAGTAAAATTAGTAAATATAAGTGTAGTTATGTATACACTAAAGTTATTATTCAGTGTATTATACGTTTGGTATCGGGACTCGGATGTGAATATTTTTTTTTCACTTTTCGTTTTGCTTTTTTGCCTCTCGAACGTGACCAACTCGTCACCACTATAAAACGTTATTATAATTATAATCGTTATTCATACACGGTGATGGCACATGTGGTATGGTACCTATATTTAAATAAATTTCACAGTTACCGTTTTTTCACTTCTTTTTTGCTAATCGCACTGTTTATGCGCTCCAATCCCGAAAAACCGCAGACTGTGCATATATATATACATTTATATATATATAAATTATACGATTTATGCTGTGTAGGTATAGATACGCGAACTCCTCACGGTTTTTTTTAATAAGCCTATATGATAATATCGTGCACACGAATATTTATATACAATAATAATTATTATGATGTACATTTCACGACTGCGCAATAGTATTGTATACCTATACGAATTGCGAATACGACGGGCATATCATCACCTTCAGGGGCGCTGTTTGAGGGAGCACACACACTCACACGCGTTGAATATATATATTATTACTACGAATACTACGACATAAGACGCTTAAACAAAAGCGTTATAAGACTTTGCTCCTCTTTTCACGTCCCGTTCCATACCTAACATTAATAAAAAAAAAATGTTTACAATAACATACTTTATAATATGCATATATACCGACTATTTCATTGAGTAATACTTTATGATCTCCTATGAAGTGACTTAAAGATACATATTAGTAAGTTGTAAGTGGCCAGCTTTGATGGCTTTTCAATGAAGTGACCAACAATACAATGACATACAATGATAATTGTACTAAATAACTAGTCTAGTTATTAGATTATACAATTTAAATTAATATAACCATGAGCTGATGAGCACAAAATATTTTTAAGAAAATTTTTCCATTTTTTAAGTAATGTGTAATATACCTCGGTCGTACACCGATAATTATATGTGCATTATGTATAATATGAATTATGAAAATTAAAAGACTTTCTGGAACTATCTATATGAATCTTACAATTTTCCGAACCCTTATATCACAAATAATAATTCATAATAGTTAACACATACCTAGTACATAACGATTAACGACATAATATGTTATAAATTAATAATCATAATATTATTGAGGTACCTACTTATACTAATTCATCGCAATTTGTTCAGCGTTCTTCTAAAATATTATGTAGATTGTAAGTAACACACTATTCGCGACAGGCGTATCGATCGTGGTGTATATAATATCTGAATACACTGCAACAACTATACGAAATGCTTTTGCGAATTAAAACGTGACTGCAGCGTCTGTCGGCAGCTAATATAGTTTTTTAATACTACTGACTATGGAACAATTACAATGTATCGTTCACGAATCGATTTCGCCGAATAGACTCGAAGATACCGGTACCACGGTTATTATATTTAAATATAACATGAAATGACGTGTAATATCATTATTATATTTATATCTATAATTCGATTCGCATCAAACAGTTCATAATGTTAATCGTTTTTCGTTACGTATGTAATATATTATCATATTATAACTGGTAGGTACCTTTATAATCCCTGAGTATCATCCGTAAATCGATAATAATAATTGGTTTAAAATACAAATAACAAGTTTTTTAATAGGTACCTAGCACCTACCTATGTATATACTATTTTAACTTTATTATATACCTAGTTGAAAAGTGATTACTGGTTATAATTGTGTATACAATTTTACTATATTTTGTTCGATAAATTCTATACACATAATACGATATTATATCAACAATCCACTCAAATTAATATAATAATCTTGTAAATATTGTAATAATTATTGCATACACTATCATATTATTATAATTTATAAGAAGAATAGTTATATCCTAAAGATTTATATACTTACTAGTTACTATTATTTCAGTACAAACAATATAATGTAGTCACTATACACTAATATTATAGGTAATAATGTAATATAATATCTATAATAATAATTATAATTATTAGATTTCTATTAGTGACACCAATATTTATATATTATATATATGGGTATTATAGGTACTTATATAATATATATATACATTTACACCTTCAAAATTTTAAGTTTTAAATAATATAATTTGTACTATGTTGTTGCAACTATTAGTTAAAAAAAATTAGTATACCTAGTAAAAATTCAAATTAGTATTTGAAAACAGTTACCTATTCTAAACTAGTTCTAAAATTGTCAGTTGATAGTAACATTAAATTATACAGTTTATTAGAAAAATTAATATATATTGTATTCCAGTAATAAATTATTGAAAAGAAATGTACGTAATAAAAAAATGTTACTTACGTTTGGTCGACCTGTATTTGTTTCAAATCACTGTCACTCACATCACTCTCCATAGTGTTTTTCTATTAAAATAACACACATTCATAATACATTTCTCATTATACTAAGTATATACGTTTTTCTCACATGGTTTAATAATATTATTATCTATAATAATAATTATGTATTTATATTACATTATTTTTATTATTAACTTAACTTGGTAGCTGTTACCAATATAAATATAATATTATTATTCATGATTCTTTGAAATAGATATTTCGAGAAATTGTAAAAATAATTAATATCGAATCTCTTTGGTACACTGGATATACGATCTTTACCAACACTAAAATTAAACAACTAGTTATCGGTCTTTATCTTACGGTTTTTCGTTACGCGTTACATTTTTTTCTCAGCAAGGTACCCTCGCCAACTCTCGATAAGGAACTTCCATCCAATAATTGAATAATGGCAGTAAATACTTATGACTTATACCTACTAAAGTTTATATTATAAAATTTAGAGTTAATGCTACGGGATAAACAGTGCGTTACGTAGAGTTCTCTTGCTTCGAAATAGTAGAGGTCCTCAAAATCAAGGATCCCAATGAAAATCTAAATAATATACTAAATGGCATAAACATAATAACATATAGTACCGTTTGCAGATAACTATTATATGTATTGTATACTGTATAATGTATAATAGGTATAAGCTTATACAATTATTATTTTTTGCAATTATAAAATCCTAATAATTATTTGTGCATGCATTTCTATTCAATTGTTAATCATATTTATTCGTAAATTATAAAAAAAAGACTTACAGTAACGCTTTCTACTACATTTTATTAATTCGCCAAGCACGTAGTACATTTCTACGGGATCCATCGTTCGTCTACATTACGACGCATTCTGGGTTAAAAGCAATTTTTAAAATAACCATTCCATTTGAATATCAAATTAAACGTACAAATTATGTACGTATAAATAAATCTGTACCTATATAATATGAGTGTTTGAGAAAGAGAGAAGAATCCGCGTGTAAGCAACACGTTGTATACTATTCAACATTGATGCCAATGATGCCACCGGAGCTATATAATAATTTTGACTGGCCAATAGCCATATATTTATGTGAAATGTCTGCGGGAGTCAAACAACACTAGCTATAGGTACTGTATATATAAGACATAAGTTTATTTCAAACATGAAAAATAGCCTGGAGCCCCAAAGTAAATGAGCGACTATAACATTATTATTCGTTCCCGTTGCCTACTCAGGACCTACCTTATATATCGTAATCATTTCGTGTCACAAACGATAGGTACAGAAAAATGTTAATCGATAGACGTTTAATATATATACATAATATATTAATATACGTTGGGTACTGTATAACTATTACCACTGCCGACCTACTTTGTAATTTTTAGTTTTTATTTTGTTATTCTAATAAAAGTAAAACGAATACCGCAGTGAGAAACGTGGAGATATTATAAGACATAAACAATATTGATGTACATATATGATAAAATAATAAATTTAAAATTAAATTGGATGTTTAAAAACGTATAACAAATATTTTTTATGGATATATTTATATTTTATTCGTCTTTATTTTTACAACTAATAACATTTAATGACCTCAAATTAAATTGAATAAATTTATACATCATTAAGAATAACGGTATTTATCTCAGAAAACTATATTCATTGAACACGAGATAATATTATTTTATAAAAAATAGTATAGTTGTAAAAAATTACATTTGTTAATTATAACGCTATAGTGTGTTTTTCAATTATACAATTTTTTTTTTATACCTATTGTGTTCATCACAATAATCGTAACGGCGTATATACCTATTATTTTTGTACCTATATAATATGATATAGGTACAGTATTTACACGGTAAACGTGTCGTGCTGTATTAAACGTTCTGCTCAATAAATTATAGTAGGTATACGCTTAGATATAGATACCCACAAACAAATATCTAGAAAAAAGTCTGTATTTAATCGTAAACGTATTGTTATGCTTGTGATCGCCTAAATTTACAAACCACGAGTTACTTAAATACGGTTGCATTTTTGACAGTGGCGTTGCGGCGGGTGTTTGAATAAGATATAATAATGTGTATATAATTACTATTACGGCATAGATATTACTTCGTGCATAATATAGTTCAAACGTTCTGTTATAGTATTTAAAATCTATATATATATATAATGCGAGTGTTTAAATAGTTGCATTGCGATTTGCGAATAAAATCAATTATTAATACATTGCGACCAAAATGATTGCGTATCCAATGTAGGATGAACGAAAAACTGGACGGTACTGTATACGAATAAGTCGCCATAGTTACGGGTATACATTTTATAATATTTATTATAATACAGTGTTACTGACTAAAGTATTTGTAGGTATATATTATTATGATACAGTTATTATGTGATGTACATAAGAAATGCGCGAGTAAAGAGCTACTTATGTCTTATACACAGCATTAGTATACTTCAGCAATAGGTCAATATATATAAGAACGTCTGTGGAGTATACTGCATAATATAGGTTAAATTAGGTTATAACGCTTCAAACGTTCAAACCGTTATTATAAATAATATGCGTTTCTCGCGTCTGCGGCTGCGAATATATGGAGCGAAAATTCAAAATGTTCATTATAAAATATATGCGGTAAAATATATATATACGGTAAAATCACTTTAAACAGCACTTACAGCAGGCTATCAAATTAGATGTACATTTTTTTAATCGTTCACATAATTATCGCGATTATTTTACCTATACGGTAGACTATATTATAATATACAGTACACACCCGCGGCGTAATCGTTGTTGACATTAATCGGTTTTATTGCTGAACAGTGAACACGGAATAATATCGATATCCATATCGATATATTATTATTATTATGTATTAGTGTCAGCGAATTACAATAACGTGATATTATGTAAATATTGTAAATATAATATATTATGATCGGGAGTCTGCTGCACAAAAACCGGATTGGCTTCACTCCGCCTTCTCATCGCCGTCCGAGAACAGTATAATATCCGTATTATTATGATATACACTTCTTGCAGTATCGCGGGCAACCGCAACCTGGGTGCAGATTCTTCTGTCCGTATTATAACGACAGCGACTTACCACATTCAAAGGCAATTCAAATCTACCCACAAAACAACATGAAACATTATATTGCACACATAGTCATGGTAATAGGTGCAGGTAACATTATTTGAGCCTATATAGTAAAGGGATGGGTGGGGGTCCTCGGGATACGCGTTACTTGCCTCTGGAATATTTTCACTTCGCCACGCCACTGGGTAACACCGTCTGTTGTGTTGTGTTCAAAAGCCGAGCTCGACAATATAATATTCTGCAAAATACGTGTTGGTAGATTGCGGTCACCCAATCACGATTAGCTCGGACGACCAGAACACACGATAAAAGCCACACGACAGACGGCGCGCTGCTTTGGACCTAAGAGATTATAGTAAGAGTTTGAGGGTCAGCGTCTGCGATGTACAATAGGTAAAATACAACGCAAAGTTGCCGATTGTCGTTTTTCTCCTCTACACTCGTTGTCGATGTAATAGTTGAACAAACCGACTTTCGAATCGGCATTCGCGTTTTATACGTCACGGGCAATACGGCATCCGGTATTTCGGCACCTATATAAGCGTCGACCCGACGAAAAGTGCACAAAGCACTCGTATATACCATCAGATACGTATAAAAGCCCGTCTTTTATTTCCGCGGGCTCGTTATTGCGTAACGAACGCTATAGACGGCCGCTGTGTTCGAATGTTATTATTAATTACACATTATTCTCCTATCGACGGAGATGCGCGTCGCGGATCGTGACGCAGCACGGACCGACTACGCAACGCGGGTTAGCCTGCCCGCTGCCTGACGCGGGGTCTCGGCCTCGGCTATTATCGATGTTTATCCGCTGCACCGCCGCCAAAATCGTTTCGCTGGAGAAAGCTGCGAGTGTGTTATCGTAGCGCCCGTATGAGTGAATATATTTCGTACTCGCGAAACGGGTTCGAGTCGGCCGCGATCGGTTGTATGTAATAAAATATAATAATATGAGAATATAATATGGCACATTAGTATTTACGGTACTATTACCGTGAGAATTATTAATATCATTATCGTTGTTATTAATTATTACTGTACTTACATAATTACATAAAACACGATATAGTATTATATGTTATATATAATATTATTTTATTAAATAGCGATAGATGGGAGATGTGATGAGAGGGAGTGAATATTATAATAAAAAATAGATACCTTTACACTGTTTGCGGCCAAATTGCCCACTCTTCGCCTCCGGGTTGTCGATTGATCGATTAAAATTAATATTATTATATATTTTATGTGTATGTGCATAAGTGCGAACGTGTGTGCGTGTGCGTAATATTTTAAATTTGTATATTCGAATACTAAAAAATAAATGACGACGTAGGCCTTAGCTCCTTGGCCTATTGGACTAGAGGGAGGGAACTAGGATATATCTAGGCTTAGTGCCGAGTAAGGACATTTATATATTTTTTTTAACGTAGGTATCGATTTCACTATTTTATGATTGTAATTTGTACCTAACATATTAATAAAATAATTCAATAATTGATAACGGTTTGTACATTTTGTCTACCTTATTATGATTTAATGTCGTATTTATGCTACATTACATATTAAATTATATTATACACAATATTTTTTAATATATCACGAATTCAGGTATAGTAATTAGTAATATCCTATAATAATAATACTATTGTTATAATATTTTATAATATTAAAAAATCAATGATACTTCAACAATAAAATACTATTAAATTAGGAATTATAAAAGTTAATTAATTAAAAAAATATATATTGATGCAATATGTAATATAAGAACCTAGGTACTCAGATCGAAACTGCAAGTTGCAGCCATCTTTAAATTATATTAAATAAACTATATATATATAACACATTATACCTGTACGACGTGCAATCGTGGTCGTGGGTTACTTTATCGTTAGATATTGCAATAATACAAGTACAAATTATATTATATATTTGAACAACGATATTTTTTCATTGAACTCTTCACGATATTACGACACCCTTGTCTTTGAGCTATATTATATTATGTACTATATAGTTAATAGTCATATATACATTGGCATGGCAAACATATATCAAACCCTAAGCAAAGTATTTAAACATTGATCCACCCATCGTGAGGCTATAGCCCCCCGCAACACAATATATAGTTTAAAACTGCATGCTAATTTAGAAATGTTGTTATATAACAGGTCATCAACAATTTAACATAAAATAAATTCTATGATAGTTGATTATAATTTATATGTTCATCCACACAATTTTTTTTAATTTTTAAGTCTAAGATAAATTTCAAGGGTTAGACAATTGCACTAACAAACGTCGTTCACCAAGTCACAAGCGACAAACCATACAGACGTATAGTGGTTGTGAATATAAGTCCATCAGAATGTTTCCATAGTAGTATTATAATCGTTTTCTGTGGTGCACAATATAATTTTATTATATATCATAATATACCTAATGGCTAATTTATACATATTATATAATATAGTATGATTTTGATTTACATATAGTAGGTACGTTATAGTGTGTTATAAAAGTTCTCGCGTATCACGTATTTGTTATTATTTTTAACTGTTGGCCAATCGAGATTTTAGAGAAATTACAATATTATGGTTTTATCTTTTACTAATTGATTAAAACCGAACAATTAGGCCATACTGTCAATCAATAAATACGTTCTCATTTCTTTGTATTATCATTGGTTTTTTAAATATACTAATAATATAATATGAACTACATTTTAAAATGAATGGTGTAATTAAATATTCTATCATTATTTCTTAATGAAAACGATGATACTTACCAACTATCAGTCTTTTATAACTTATTTTTAAACTTTACCTATTATGATAATTGATAATATTAATAATAAATAAATCAATACATAATGGTATTTGTCGGTAAAATTGTAGGTACGCTCTTATGTGAAAGTTAATATTTTATTTTATTATTTTGATTTCCAGTTTTATACTTGTACCTAAAATATAATTTACAATACATAATGAAGTAAAATAAACATTTATTGTACCATCTTCGTTCATTACGGTCGTGTCAGGTGTACGAACTGCAAATGAAAATTACTGGTTATTGGTTATTGGTTAATCTTCAATTGGTTGGGCAATATATTATATACTTTGAATACAGCTAATAAAATAACTCAAACGCGGGTGTGCCTATATTACCTATATGACGAGCTGTATTCCTGATTAATATCTGTATTCGTCAGGTGTTAAAAAAACAAGTAAAAAGTAAAAATTAAAACTATCTATCGATTTTCTATTTTAATCCCTATAACTAAGTATATTGTTTTATTTTGCCTAATTTGGAGTCATTATTACTTTCTAAAAATCTTTAAAACTATAGTTTTATATGTTGTCGGAGGACGCCGTGTGCGGTACACTGCACGTACGTGTGTGTATGTTCCGTATGTGGGCCTATATTCTATTTATACGATTGTCTCGGGAGTAACACAGTACAATATATTATTATGAGTACTGAATATTATAATAATGCGTATTGCATATTATCATTCCGATTGTTTTCCGTTTTGGGCGGGTACGCTGTATACTACTACTGCGGCTATTGTCATAGTTTTCGGTATTTCTCTGCTAGTCGTTGACTGCAAGTTTAATATAGTGTAGGTACCTATAATACAGAACATGGACTATTGGTACGTTCTGAAAAACGTCAACGGGGATCTGACCTAAAACCTAGTATCGCGTATACCCGATGACTAGTTTCAATTTCTATTGCAAACGCGCACGTGATTCATAAAGTTTCACCGAATGAAAACGAACAATGTATAAATGTATATATATATACTACAAAAAAAAAAAAATAAATAAATAAATAAAATAATAAAAAATTGTTGTGAAAAAAAAATAAATGGAAAGGAATACTCAGCTATTCCTGTTTTGTGGAAGTACGCCATTTTATATATATTATATATGTACACATACATACTTACATTATATACAGATATTAGTAGTCACTATAGTTCTACATACGTGCCACGCTGCAAATCTTTCACGACGAATGTGTGTCACAATGAATATCAATCTCGTTCCGTCATGATGATGGAAACTGTATCGTTTTTCGACTCTATTTAGAGCCGCGGGGTTTCGGTTTCAATAGACCGGCACAGATACATCGAAAACCGCAGGTATCATAGGCAATGATACCTATACTTATTAGTTTTGCATTCAAAACCTGTCTATCTCACGTCTCAATGGTTTTGGAAACGATATAATAAAGGTGCTGCATTTAGAATTCTATTAAAGAGGTTATACGCAATATCGCAATACGTTGGTCTAGGGTATTCATAGATTATATTACAGTGAATAGAATTCGAATAAATTCATTAAATTTACCACGATATTGTTGTCTCTGCTCTTTCGGAAATGTATCTGATGTAATTTCATTATATTCGACTATAATAATTTATTGCATACACTCATTACTTAATATGTTATTTGTGTTTAATACGCAGATTATTTACAATTTCTTTCATTGATTTGTTATAGGATGGGAACTCAAAGGACTTCATTGTTACAAGTTTTTCAGCATAAAACATTCATGGGAAAATGCAGCACAACTGTGCAACAGGTATTTATGACAAACCTAGATGGTATGTTTTTATAATTATTTAATGTCATACTAATTTGTATCCTGTTATATAGATATGGCAGTGACTTAGTATTAATTGAGTCATACACTGAAAATAACTACACTGCGTCATTGGCGAGGAGAAGTCTAGGGCCAGCAGATAGAAACAACCAGAAATATTGGTTGGGATTGGCTTCGTTAGACGATCTCCGAACGAATACTTTGGAATATGCTGGTGGAGTTTTAGTGTCACAATATTCTGGTAAATTTCAAAAACCAAACCTACCTACTAGTTGAAATAACTTTTTAATTATTTTACATTTTAATTATCATTTTAGGATTTTGGTCATTGTCTCAACCCGATCCATCATCTGGAGAATGCGTTGACGTGACTGTTACTGATGAACAACAGTCGTGGGAGTTGCAAACGTGCGAATCTCTATTGCCATTTTTGTGCAGAGCTAATGCTTGTCCAACAGGTTAGATTTTTGGATAGTTTAATTCTAACGTAATTTTATTTTAATATAATTGAAATTTGTTATTTAGGCTCGTTTCACTGTTCAAATGGGCGTTGCATTAATTCGGCATTCAAATGTGACAAGCAAAATGATTGCGGTGACTGGTCAGATGAACTGGATTGCTCTTCAAACTGCCACTATTATATGGCTAACAGCGGTGACGTAGTTGAATCTCCCAATTACCCACATAAATATGAAGCTCTGTCTAATTGTAAATGGACATTGGAAGGGCCACAAGGTCACAATATATTATTACAGGTTTGAAAAAAATACAATAAATAAATGTATATACATTTTTTAAAATATATTTTTATTATTAGTTCCAAGAATTTGAAACGGAGAAGTCATTTGATACTGTTCAAATTCTTGTTGGTGGTCGTACTGAAGACAAAGCGGTTAATTTAGCAACACTTTCGGGAAAAATGGACTTGAGCAACAAAATGTTTGTGTCAGCTTCCAATTTTATGATTGTTAAATTTAGTTCAGATGCTTCAGTAGAACGTAAAGGTTTTAGGTAAATACCTATTGCAATGTTTTAAATTTAAATTTATTATAAAACTATAATATATTAACATTTATTTTAAAGGGCTTCATGGAAAACAGAACCTCAAATATGTGGTGGCAATTTAAGAGCAACAACACAACCACAGCCTTTGACTTCACCCGGATATCCTAATAATTATCCTGGTGGTTTGGAATGCTTGTATACCATCACTGCTCAAGCTGGTAGAATAATTACTCTAGAGGTATTATTTTATTTTTTGTGAAAATAATTTTTAAATTTTTAATTATATAAAATATTAAATTTTAGATTGAAGATTTAGAATTACAACAAAACAGAGATTTTGTATTGATTAGAGATGGAGATTCACCAAAGAGTCAACCAATTGGACGTTTAACAGGATCGTTAGAAAACAATCCTAGGTTATTAATGTCTACCGGAAACCAAATGTATTTATACTTTAAAACAAGTTTGGGTGACAGCAAAAAAGGGTTCAAAATTAAGTATTCGCAAGGTTGTAAAGCCACTATAACCGCAGCTAATGGAACAATTGCTTCACCTACTTTTGGCTTATCAAATTACCCAAGCAATTTAGAATGTCTCATTAAAATCAAGAACCCAACTATGAGTCCATTATCACTGAAATTTGATGCCTTTGTCTTACATCAATCTGATTACGTACAAGTTTATGATGGAGCAAGTACTAGTGGACTTAGACTTCATCCAAATAATGGCTTTACTGGAAGTACTCCTCCTAAAATTACACTTACAGCGGCCAGCGGAGAGATGTTAGTACGATTTGTTACAGATGCATTACACAATCAAAAAGGATGGCATGCAACATTCTCAGCTGGTAAGATTTAATTTAAAATTTCAACAATTTCAAAAATTACTTATATTATTTATTTAATTCATATTCTTAGATTGTCCTACATTGAAGCCTGGCGAAGGAGCATTAGAATCAAACAGAGATACTGCTTTTGGAACAACTGTTACTTTTTCATGCCCTGTTGGACAAGAATTTGCAACAGGAAAATCGAAAATTACGACTGAATGTTTAATTAGTGGTAATTGGTCAGTTTCCTACATTCCAAAATGTCAAGGTAAGTCAAATATTATTAAATAAAATGTTTGATAAAATGTACTGATATTATTTTCTGTAATATAGAGGTGTATTGCGGTCCTGTTCCACAAATTGACAACGGGTTCTCAATTGGTTCAACCAATGTTACTTATCGTGGCCAAGCAATGTATCAGTGTTATGCAGGATTTGCTTTCCCAACCAATGAACCTATCGAAAAAGTATCATGCCTTGCAGATGGGCGATGGGAAAGATTGCCAACATGTCTAGGTAAGTGAACAAATATTAACTTTATGTATACGGATATTTTAATCGGTCTTTTTAAAAATGTGAAGCTTCTCAATGTCCACCACTTCCGGAAACGCCACATGCCAATTTTACAGTTTTAAACGGAGGCGGACGAAGCTATGGAACTATAGTTCGGTTCCAGTGCGAGTCAGGATATGTTCGATCAGGACATCCTGTAGTACTTTGTATGAGCAATGGAACCTGGTCTAGTGGAGTTCCGGTCTGTTCTCGTAAGTTTGAATAAAATTGAAACAATAACAGGGATTTAATATTTTGACTGCTTAACGTTATAGGTGCCGAGTGTCCCGTACTACCTGAAATCAATAATGGATTTGTTATTGATCACACTCGTAAATACTTTTATGGAGATGAAGCTCGAGTACAATGTCATCGGGGATTCAAACTTACTGGTGGCCCATCGATAATAAAATGTGGAGCTAATCAAACTTTCTCTAATGTACCAAAATGTGAAGGTAAATTTTTCATTTTTATTTTTTATTTTACACGATTTATGCATTATTATTTTAATATATATATATATATATATATATTGTATTTTGTTAATTAGATGTTAACGAATGTGCTGCTAGTCAATGTGATTTGTCATCAACAGAATGTGTCAATAGTTTAGGTGGTTTTCATTGTCGTTGTAAGACTGGTTTTGCACCTACTATGGAATGTAGACCAGTTGGGGATCTCGGTATGATTAGTGGAGGAATTTCAGACGATTCTATTACTGTATCTGGATCTGAACCATCATTTACCAAAGAAGTAAATTATAATTTTTTTATTCGTTAAAATAATGTGTAAATTTATACAAAATATTCCATTCGTGTTTAGATGATGAGATTAAATACAATGCGTGGATGGTGCGGTACAAATGTTGAACCGGGTGATAACTGGGTTTTGATTGATTTAAAAGCACCAACAGTTATAAGAGGCTTTAGATCACAAGGTGTAATGAGAGGATCTAACAAAATTGCATTCTCATCTGCTATAAGAATTCAATACTCAAATAATTTGACGGACGTGTTCAGGGATTACACTAATCCCGATGGCACACCTGTTGAATTTCGCATTCTAGAACCTAGTTTATCAGTCCTCAACTTCCCAATGCCCATTGAAGCTCAATATATTAAACTGAAAATACAAGATTACGTAGTTGCTCCTTGTTTAAAACTTGAGTTAGTTGGTTGCACTAGATTAGATTGTGTTGACATAAATGAATGTTCAGTTAACAATGGTGGATGTCAGCAAAAATGTATTAACAGTCCTGGAAGCTATGCATGTTCTTGTAATATTGGATATGAACTGTATGTAAAGAATGGAACAGCAGGATTCGTAATAAATGAATTTGAATCTGGAGAAAGAGATGGGGACGTATACCAAAGAAATAAGACCTGTGTTCCAGTTATGTGTCCCAATTTACAAGCACCTGAAAATGGCATGGTTCTTTCTACAAAAGAATCTTATCATTTTGGAGATTTAGTAAACTTCCAGTGCAAATTCGGATACGTGATGGCTGGATCAGCATCCCTTTTATGTACTTCCACTGGAGCATGGAATGGAACAGTACCTCAATGCCAATGTAATTTAAATTTAATAATTATATTTTAATATACACAATATCACTAAGTATAAAATATATACCTATACATTTTTACAGTTGCAAAATGTGTATCACTTCCTGATGATAAGGTTGAAGGTCTTAAAGTAAGCCGATTTGAAAAAGAAGCAGTACTCGTTCCATTTAAAGAAAATGTTACATTGAAATGTGAAAACCCAGGACGCACCCTCCGAGGAACTGCAACTTCTGGCTTTAGACAATGCGTTTATGATCCAAAACCGGTAAGCATAAATAACAAACTTTATGTAATAACACAATTTTATTTAACTCGAAAATCCTTATAGGGTTTCCCTGAATATTGGTTATCTGGAGCAACCCCATCGTGTCCAAGAGTCGATTGTGGTGTACCAATGCCTACAGCTGGGGCTGAGTATGGAAATTTTAAAGATACGAGGTACCAATCATCTTTCTTCTTCGGTTGTCAAGATACATTTAAACTTGCTGGACAGACCGACAAGAATGATAATGTAGTGCGTTGTCAAGCAAATGGAGTTTGGGATTTTGGAGATTTAAGATGTGAAGGTCCTGTATGTCAAGATCCAGGAAGACCTACAGATGGTTATCAATTAGCCACTAGTTATGAACAAGGTTCTGAAGTACAATTTGGTTGCAATAAACCAGGTTACATATTAATTAATCCCAGGCCTATTACATGTATCCGAGAGCCCGAATGTAAGGTTATAAAACCATTAGGCTTGACATCCGGCAGAATTCCCGATTCAGCAATTAATGCAACATCAGAAAGGTAAGAAAATCTTTCAATTTTATTTTATTTTTAAATAAAAGCTAATAAAATGTATTTTTAGGCCAAATTATGAAGCTCGTAATATCCGATTGAATTCAGTTACTGGCTGGTGTGGTAAACAAGAAGCATTTACATATGTTAGTGTGGACTTAGGACAAGTATACAGAGTCAAGGTAAAAATATTTATTTTAAGTTTATCATTAAATAACTAGACATTAACATAAAAGCTTTATTTTAGGCGATCCTTGTGAAAGGTGTAGTTACTAATGATATTGTCGGACGTCCCACGGAAATTCGTTTCTTTTATAAACAAGAAGAAAAAGAAAATTTTGTTGTATACTTCCCAAATTTCAATTTAACAATGCGAGATCCTGGAAACTTTGGTGAACTGGCTATGATTACTTTACCAAAATATGTGCAAGCAAGATTTGTCATTTTAGGTACGTTTAATATATCACTGGTTGATAATTTGATATTAGTTATAGTATAATTACATCAAAATTATAATTTTTATGTAATATTTTAGGAATCGTTAGCTATATGGATAATGCTTGTTTGAAATTTGAATTGATGGGCTGTGAAGAACCGAAAGTTGAACCTTTATTAGGTTTTGATTATGGCCACTCACCGTGTGTTGGTAAGTTTTATAGCTATAACATTTATTATTTAAAATAAAAGTAAAAATACTAAAATAAAAAATGTTTAGATAACGAACCTCCAGTATTCCAAAATTGTCCAACTCAACCGATTATAGTACGTCGTGGACCTAATGGAATAGAACCGGTTAATATGACAGAACCAGTTCCAATTGACAACAGTGGCAGTATTGCAAGACTTGAAGTAAAACCTCAAAGTTTCAAATTGCCATTCTATACATTCCAAGATACAGCTGTAAAATATGTTGCGTTTGATTTTGACGGAAACGTAGCCATCTGCGAAATAAACATTACAGTTACAGGTAAAACAAAATAAATAATACTAAAATGGATAAAAAAATACTAGATATAAAATGTTAAACTTATTTTTAGATGAAACCCCGCCACAATTGAGCTGTCCTCAGAGTTACGTCATTGAATTAGTGAACAAACAAGATAATTACGTAGTAAACTTTAATGAAACTCGTAGACGAATTAATGTATCGGACGCTTCTGGCGAAGTCACGCTTACATTCAACCCAGACAGAGCTTCGATAGCTATTGGAGACTTTGAAAATGTAACGGTTACAGCAGCTGATAAATTTGGAAATAAGGCTACTTGTTATTTCCAGGTAAAATTTCTAATTTTATTTATTTAAAAATAAAAACGGATTTGTACAAAATGCATGTTTAAAAAAACCCTTTATTTATTATTATAATATATTAATTGCAGGTCTCTGTGCAAGCAACTCCTTGTGTCGATTGGGATCTTAAACCACCGTCAAATGGCGCATTAAATTGTTTGCCAACTGATGATAGTGGTTTGGAGTGTATAGCTACTTGCAAAGCTGGATTTAGATTTACTGATGGACAACCAACAAAATCATTTACTTGTGAACAACGAAGTCTATGGTCACCATCTTCAGTTGTTCCTGATTGTGTATCTGAAGATACTCATCAAGCCGATTACCATGTAGTGCCATCTGTAACTTATCGTGCTAATGGAGCAGTCCCATCTTTATGTTTACGACAGTATGCTGACATTTTAAGCCAACATTATGGACCTCTTAATGATATTTTGACAGAAAGATGTTCTGCTGTTAAAGTTAACATGAATGTATCATTCATTGATACTAAACCACAACTATTAGATGAAAACTTAGTACAGGTATGTTTGTTAATCTATGACATGTAAATTATTTGTCTATAAAATAAAAATAATATTCTATTTATAATAAATTTGTCTTGTCTTTAGATTGATTTTGTATTAGGAGTTTTACCTGAAGTTAGACAGCCTCAATTATATGATTTCTGTGGGTCAACTTTGAATTTAGTTTTCGATCTTAGTGTTTCATATGCTAGTGCTGCTATAGAACCGCTATTAAATATATCAGCAGTAGCTAATCAATGCCCTCCATTGAAAGCTCTCAGATCATCTGTATCTAAAGGATTCACTTGTAATATTGGAGAAGTACTGAATATGGACACTAACCAAGTACCTCGATGCTGTAAGAAATAATAATTTGTGATGTTAAGATATAAATCGAAATTACATTGTTTATTTTATTTTAGTGCATTGTCCGGCTGGAACATATGCTGGGATCAAACAAACATCATGTATGCCATGTGCTCGTGGTTATTACCAAGATACAGCTCGACAAGGTGCTTGTATGAAATGTCCTAATGGAACATATACTAAAGAATTGGGATCAAAAAGTTTGAAAGACTGTATACCAGTGTGTGGATATGGAACTTATTCACCGACAGGACTCGTTCCTTGTCTCGAATGTCCAAGAAATAGTTATACATCAGAACCACCTACCTCTGGTTTCAAGGAATGTGTATCATGCCCACCTAGCATGTTTACATACCAGCCTTCTGCTCCAAACAAAGATTTTTGCAGAGGTATTAATTTTTTTTTCATAATTTATGTGTACATATTAATAATATTAATAATAATGTGACAGCTAAATGTCCACCTGGTCAGTATTCGGAAACTGGTTTAGCGCCTTGCTCACCATGTCCTCCAAACTACTATCAAGCAGCTAGTGGACAAACTATATGTTTGGGATGTCCTACAAATACAAGGACCAAAGGTGCAGGAGCAGCGGGACGAGATGAATGTCAATCTATCGTATGCACCGAAAGCTCGTGTTTGCATGGTGGACTTTGTGTACCTCTCGGCCATGGAATTCAATGCTTCTGCCCAGCTGGATTTTCAGGAAAACGTTGTGAAATTGATATAGATGAATGTGCTTCTCAACCTTGTTTCAATGGGGGTTCGTGTATAGACCTTCCTCAAGGTTACCGTTGCCAGTGCAAAAACGGATTTAGTGGAATTAATTGCCAAGAAGAGAAGTCTGACTGTAGGAATGATACATGTCCTGAGAGAGCAATGTGTAAAGATGAACCAGGATTAGGCAATTTTACATGTCTCTGTCGCAGTGGATACACAGGGCAAAACTGTGATATGACGGTTAGTTATATTAAAAAAATAATTCATAAAACTTATTAAATACCTACCTACTATATTGTTAATTGTTTGTAGATTGACCCTTGTATGGAAACAATAAACCCGTGTAAGAACTCGGCTACTTGTACTGCATTGAAACAAGGCAGATACAAATGTGAATGTAAGCCTGGTTGGGAAGGTGAACATTGTGATGTAAATATCGATGACTGCGCAGAACGACCATGCCTTTTAGGAGCTGCTTGTACTGATCTCATCAATGATTTCAAGTGTGCGTGCCCTCCAGGTTTTACAGGCAAACGTTGTGAAACAAAAATTGACATATGTGCAGCTAACCCATGCCAGAATGGTGTGTGCGTTGATAGATTGTTCAGTCATCAATGTGTATGTCATCCAGGATGGACTGGTGCTGCTTGTGAAATCAACATTGATGATTGTGCAAGTAATCCATGTGGAAACGATGGAGAATGTACAGACATGGTAAATGGTTATTCTTGTACTTGTGATGTTGGCTATACTGGTAAAAGGTGTCAACATTTGATCGATGATTGTGCTTCGGGACCATGTCAAAATGGAGGATCGTGTGTTGATATGTTGGACGGATTCATGTGCCGATGTAGACCTGGTTACTTAGGTCTGCAGTGTGAAGCTGGAATTGACGAATGTCTCAGTGATCCCTGTAGTCCCGAAGGTACTGAACAATGTTTAGATTTAGACAACAATTACAAGTGCGTATGCCACCCTGGATATACCGGAAATATGTGTGAAAAGAATATTGATGATTGTGCTTCATCACCGTGTATGAACAATGGTAAATGTTACGACGGTGTGAACACGTTCTCTTGCCAATGTCCACCTGGTTGGACTGGAAAACGATGCGAAATCGATTTAAGCTCGTGCCAAAGTAAACCATGTTTCAACGACGCGACATGTATTAACTTGTTCCAAGACTATTTCTGCGTGTAAGTTTATATAATTAGCTATAAAAAATAAAAATAAAATAAAGGGGTATTTTATATTTTACTGTGTTTTTAGGTGTCCATCAGGAACTGACGGAAAGCAATGCGAGACTGCGCCAGAACGTTGCATTGGTAATCCATGTATGCACGGAGGTAGGTGTCAAGACTTTGGATCTGGATTAAATTGCACGTGCCCAAGTGATTACGATGGAATTGGTTGCCAATATGAGTTTGATGCTTGTCAAGCTAACACGTGTAAAAATGGAGCTACGTGTATTGATAACGGGCCGGGGTATAAGTGCATCTGTCCACCTGGATTTACGGGCAAGAATTGTGATGAAGATATAATTGACTGCAAAGAAAACTCGTGTCCACCTACAGCTACTTGTATCGATCTTACTAATAAGTTCTATTGCCAATGTCCGTTCAACTTGACAGGAGATGATTGCAGAAAAAGTAAATAACAATATACTATACTTTAAAAATGAACTAAGCCAATTGTAATTTTTAAATTTATATTTTAGCTATCCAAGTTGATTACGATTTTAGTTTCCCAGAAGAGACATTAAGTAGTGCAGCTTTAACAGTTCCATTCCAATTCACGGGGGTTAGAGATAGTTTCACTATTGCTATGTGGGTTCAATATGCACAAAAAGATGAGCCAGGAATATTCTTCACGCTTTACAGTGTCACGTTAGTTTAATTAAACAATAATCAATAATATATATTCATAAAAAATATAAATAATTTTTTATGATACATTTTTTAGGTCTCCTCATGTAGTACAGGGTCAACGAGTACTTATTCAAGCTCACTCTAGTGGTGTTGAAGTATCAATTTTCCCAGAACTTCAAGATGTATTTTTGGCTTTCCACGAATACACTACTATCAACGATGGTCAGTGGCATCACATTGCTATAGTGTGGAATCAAGGTACTCTAACTTTGATTACTGAAGGATTAATTGCAAGTAAAATGGAAGGTTACGGAACTGGAAGGAAGTTACCGGAATTGTGAGTTAAATTGTATATTCATTTATAATAAACATATTTTTTAAAACTTTTTTTCGTTTTAGTGGTTGGGCTGTGTTAGGAAAACCAAGGATGGAAAGAAAGACATTTACAGAAGCTGGTTTCAAGGGTCAGCTGAATAAAGTACAAATTTGGGGACGTGCTCTTGATGTTACTAATGAAGTGCAGAAACAAGTACGCGATTGTAGAACCGAGCCAGTACTTTACCAAGGATTGGTTCTCACGTGGGCAGGTTTTGATGATATCCAAGGAGGTGTTGAAAGAATTGTTCCTTCAAAATGCAGTCAACATTCTTGCCCAGCCGGATACACCGGACCGAATTGTGAACAGCTTCAAGTTGATAAAAAACCACCTCAAGTTGAATATTGTCCTGGTGATCTTTGGGTAATTGCGAAAAATGGATCGGCGGTTGTTAATTGGGATGAACCGAGATTTACTGATAACGTTGGAGTTGTAAGAGTTGAGGAAAAGAACGGACATAAACCCGGCCAAACACTTCTATGGGGAACTTACCGTATCGCGTACGTTGCATTTGATGAAGTTGGCAATGCTGCAGTATGCTCTTTTAGAGTGTACGTCTTATGTAAGTAATTTTAAATAGCCTTTTTCAAAATGCTACAGTACACAATTAATGTTTTATGTATTTTACTTGGTTTCAGCTGAATTTTGTCCCACTCTGGCAGATCCAATTGGTGGAAAGCAACAATGCAAAGACTGGGGATCTGGTGGACAGTTCAAAGTATGTGAAATCAGTTGTAATCCAGGATTAAGGTTCTCGCAAGAAGTTCCGAAATTCTACACGTGTGGCGCTGAAGGCTTCTGGAGACCCACCATTGATCCTGCTTACCCAACAATCTATCCTGCATGTTCAGCATCTAAACCAGCTCAACGAGTATTCAAGGTCGATATGAAATTCCCTACGTCCGTATTATGTAACGAAGCGGGACAAGGAGTACTAAGACAAAAAGTCAGAAATGCAATAAATACGTTGAATAGAGAATGGAACCTCTGTTCGTATTCTATTAAAGGAACACGTGAGTGCAAAGATTTGAACATTGACGTAAAATGCGATCATCGATCTTCCAGGCCGACGAGAAATGTAGAAAATGATGAAAATGATTCCGCTATCGCAATAAGGTAAATTGCTTTTGTATTACAAGTTTTAATAATATATAAAACATCATGTGGATTTTTTTTATCAAATCAATAAATAAAATAAACTAAAAGATGATTGTATTAAACATTTTAGAGAGAAAAGGCAAGCCAGCGACACATACTCCGTACAAATTTCATTCCCTGCCATCAAGTTAGTAGTATTCATTGGTGTAACCTAATACCTATGGTTCCTACGACAAATATCGTAAATCGAATACTAACTTTTTGTTTTTGCAGCGATCCTGTGGTCAACAGTAACTCGAACCAGAGAGCAAATATTCAAAGGTTGTTGGAAAAGCTCATATTAGAAGAAGATCAATTTGACGTACATGACATACTACCAAACACCGTTCCAGACCCAGCTTCTTTGAACTTAGAATCTGATTACGCTTGTCCTATTGGTGAAGTTGTCATGGCACCAGACTGCGGTAAGAAACCATCATGAACCTACTGTTGTTATATTTGTTCAATTATATAATAATTATAACATTTTCGTATGCATTTCGTTTTACAGTGCCGTGTTCTGTGGGAAGTTATTACGAAAAGGAAACTAAAAAATGTGTACCATGTGCGGTGGGTTCATATCAAAGCGAATCCGGCCAGTTGCAGTGTTCAGTGTGCCCAGCAATCGCAGGAAGGCAAGGAGTAACTGTGTCGACGGGTGCCAGGTCAGCGTCTCACTGCAAAGAAAGGTGTCCGGCGGGCAAGTACTACGACGACGAGGCCGGTCTATGTAGAAGTTGCGGTTACGGTTTTTACCAACCATCAGAGGGCAGTTTCAAATGCCTTCTGTGCGGCCTTGGCAAGACTACACGGACCACAGAGGCAGTGTCTCTAGAGGTTAGTTACACGATTATAACATTATAACACATATAAAAGACTCGAGTTTTATCATGTTATCTAATTGCCGTTTTGTTGTAGGAATGCCGAGACGAGTGTGCCGATGGCATGCACTTGGGTATCGAAGGAGAATGCGAACCGTGTCCAAGGGGCACTTACCGAACTCAAGGCGTCGAACCAGCATGTCAGCAATGTCCCGCTGGTAGAACCACCAAACAATCGGGAGCTTCCAGCATCGAGGAATGCTCGTTGCCAGTCTGCGTGCCAGGTAATAAAATACTACCTATTCAATATAATAATAACGTAGTGTGGAACCTCCATTTGACTGAGAGTGATAACGTTATTGCAGGCACGTACTTAAACACTACCCAGAACAGTTGTATCTCATGCAAAAAGGGCACTTACCAACCGGCCACGCAACAGACCATCTGTTTGCCATGTCCTCCGAACATGAGCACTAAGACCGTGGCTGCTGTAAGTATATTGTACTAAATCCAAAACGAAAACAACCATTGCTAGAAGAGTTGTTTCTGATAAGCTCGTTGTAATAAATAATAATCACTTTTGTTGCAGACGAGCAAGTCTGAATGCTGGAACCCGTGCGAGGCAAATGTGGCGGGCAAACATTGTGACGTGAATGCCGACTGTCTGCTAATACCCGAGACTTCCGACTTCAAGTGTGAATGTCGTCCAGGATTCAACGGAACCGGTAAAGTTTGCAAAGACGTGTGTGACGGCTACTGTGAAAATAAGGGCACATGCGTCAAAGACCTACGTGGTCAGCCGTCGTGCCGTTGTGTCGGATCGTTCATCGGACCACACTGCGAAGACAAATCTGACTTCGCATACATCGCTGGCGGTATTGCAGCTACTGTTGTGTTCCTCATCGTCATCGCGCTGTTCGTGTGGATGATCTGTGCTCGGTCCGAGCGCGTCAAAGAGCCCAAGAAGCTGATGGCTCAGACTAACGACCAAACCGGCTCCCAGGTCAACTTCTACTATGGCGCCGCCCCGTACGCCGAGTCCATAGCTCCATCTCACCACTCTACGTACGCACATTACTATGACGATGAGGAGGACGGCTGGGAAATGCCCAACTTCTACAACGAGACGTACATGAAAGGTAAAGATTTCCAGAAAAAAAAATATCTAAAATATGTGGTTTTTTTATTTTATTTAATACGATGTTTACAATATTAATAATGTTAAACTGCAGTGGTGCATGTATAATGTACTTGTCATACAATCTGGACGGTTTTAGATAAGTATTTCTTACTATAAATGACGATTATGTGTTTACAGAGGGTCTACACAATGGCAAGATGAACAGCTTGGCTAGGTCAAACGCCAGTATTTATGGTAACAAAGAAGACTTATACGACAGACTCAAGAGGCACGCTTACAACGGAAAGAAAGGCGAGTAATACCTTACCATTTATTATTCTATAATTATTTAATATGTCTCCATAGTTTTCTTGATAACGGTTAGGCCTTGCGCGTTTTTTAAGTCCCTGTAACTTAAAAAATTAACTATACAGTCGTCAGTGGCATAATTTGGAATTGGTTCTGTGGTGGGACTGGAATATAAGTTTATATTATCGTTCTAGCGGGGGCGCGGGGCTATGTCTCCCTCATCGCCCTTGACCATTTTATCTCATAGATCACAATATTATATTAATTTATTATTTTTAAGTAATGAGTTAAATGGTATAATAATGGTTTTTAAAGACAATAAAGTAAACAATTAAATTAAATTATATATATTTTTCATAAATTATAATATCCAGTCAATTTTCCTTTTTGTTTTTTTTCGCCAAAAAAAGCGTCTGGGGAGGAATACATCCCTATATCCCCTCCCTATAATTACGCCACTGTATACAGTATGCATCTGAGGTGGTGCAAAAGTGTTAAGATTGAATTACAATATTGTGAATTTTATTTGACCTATGTTGTTTATATGTGTTTACAGATAAAAGCGATACCGAAAGCGAATGCCAGTGAATAGACTACGAATAATAATTAGTTGCTCAAAAGTAAAAAAAAAAATAATAAATATAACTATATTATAATAAACTACAATAAATCGTACGAGTCGGACGAACGTGGTCCGAGGTCGAGAAATCAAAACCAAACGGAGTGCGTGTACAAAATTGTCTATTCGAATCGGTCAAACTCCAAGAATTGACCTACACCCGACTTTTCCTCAAGACAATACAAACCTAATTATTTATAACTTAATATAGAAATTTAGTGTCATAATATTATGTACGCGATGGTTTTGTATGTATTGTGTAAATAGATATAAATATAATTGTTATTATTTTTAACAAATCCTAATGCATCCAAACATTAGCGTATAGGAATAAGAGACTATTGGCTCACAAACCAAATTTGTACAGTTTAGACGATTTTTTTTTTTTATATTCAATTTATAAGTGTCATTATTCAATCATTTTTTATCATAGCTTGTAAGATGAAAAATAAATAATTTATTTGTTTTATATATATATTTTTTACCATCAAATAAACAATAAATATAATTAATATGCATATATTCGGTATATTATATTTTTTTCAAAATTTCATAGTAACATTTAATATTATTTTTATTAATAGGCAATAAAGATAAATATTTCCGGACTAATATTTAAAAAATAAACAATCCACAAAAAGGAACTTACAATAATTGAACATTCTCATCAGATATAATAGGTTAAGTAATAAAATTAAAAAAATCATATTTCACAAAAATAAAAAAAAAAACTGTTTCTACTCAAAAACAATTCAGCACCTTCTAAACAACAAACAGAGGCATAGTACATCCTTACAAATGGAAATGTTATAACTTGTAAGTACTTTATATCTATATGTTAAACATTTCAAGATTTGAGTAAAATCAACTCTGTAATGTACATTTTCAAACACATGATTATGCTCATAGGAGCAGCACACGATACATAATACATAATTACTTTGCTAATACAGGAGTTAGAATTAAAATAATACAAAACTATTTAATATATACATTTTTACTAGGCTAATAAAAATTAAAAATAAACGTAGAAAAAATATATAAGTTAAAAAAAGACATATTGAGGTAATCGAAAATTATATTATAGTTATGATATAAGTAAAATTGATTCTGAACGTACACAAAATACATATAAGTAATGAAATAACCATTTCTTAAAAATACTTTTTTACATTATCTGCAATCACCACGGTTTGATACTTATTCCATGGCCCATAGCAGACTTTGCATATTATTGTTGCACATAATTGTTCAGAAACATTTTTAGGTACAACAAAATAATACATTTTTTGTACATTAGTTTTAAGAGCAAAAATCATATTAAAAAAAAAAAAAAATTAAATATTAGGTACATGGTAAATATGCAATTTAAATTTTTATGTTTTTCAAATATTTTATATGTATATTGATCTAGTCAAGAAATAAATTTGATAAATGTTTTACAAGTTATACTTTTTTTACACATAAACATCATAATTCACAGTCAGTTTAGTGGCGTAACAAAAAAATTTAGGCCCCCACCCCCGCAAAAATAAAAAAAATGTTAAAAATGGGCTTCTAATATCAATATATTAAAATATATATCTATAACCAAAGGCCCCAAATTACCGTATGCCACTGAGTCGGTTATTCTAATATTACATGAAACCTTTCTCTTATCATTGTGGTATAAAATAAGAATGCCTAAATGATTATAATATTCTATTTTTTTTTTTTTTTTGAATAACAATGGATATAAATATATAATGAAAGATAGGTGTAATCTATATGATATCACAGTGTAGACTATAGAAGCATTATCATTACAATTTTTATTTATGCATTATTAATATTAAATAAATATATTACATGACATATAAGCTACACAAATTTTGATTATTTCTGACATTTTATGTGTAACAGTGCTAACTGATAACAAATAATAATACCTATACTTAATTTGTCTATACTATATTCTTAATTAATTTAATATCTGAATGGGAGATGAACAATTATAGCGAAATAAATTATAATAGTATATAATTTTAATAATATTTTTGTACTTTAAATATCTACAATATGTATCATAGATATTGACTAAAAACAAATATGAACAATTTTACAAGTTTTGAATTATTTATTAGAGCTATAATAATGTTGATTTCTTAAAGGGCGATTATTTCACAGAAACATAGAAATGAAGAATAATTAAAAATTTGACAGTGGTTAAATAATTATCAAAGTAAACAAATACAATAATTAATATTTAACCTAAAATGTGCATTGAATATTAATAATTTGAAACAATAAAATATTTATTTGTAAAAAATATCAATTGTTTTGCCGAATGTAGATGTGATTATTTTTTTAAATTGTCGAGAATATTTAAGATAATAACAAGAAATAAATGAGTCCAAGGGACTAATTCCTTAAGACAAATTAAAAGAGTAAAGTATAAGATAATTATACATTTGAAGAGATATAAAACCTAAAAATTAAACTCATTGAAGTAAATTATTGAAAAATAAATTATAGCTATCACACACTTATTTTTCAATAATAATATTGAGATAGTCTAATTATTAAACTTAATATACATTAAAATAAATTCCTGCTGATCTTCCATTTATATAGGCGGCTGTCTAAAACGGAGGTACACCATTATGTCGTCTTCTTCCGCATCATCTATTCGGTTTCTTAAGATAGTGATCATATTATCTTCATCTCTAATTTCTTGCAAAGGTGGATCTAGATAATTATAAGTAAAATTTTTATTAGGTACTAAATAGTATCCGAAATTGTATATGTATATACATATGTGTCATTTATAACATCACAAAAATACTCACTCATACTATGAGATTGCTTAGACCAGACTTCATGTGATAAACACCTCACTTGACGGCTCATAGGGACATTGAAAAAACCCATGGATGCCTTGCGCAGTATATTGGCTTCAAAACGTGCTGGATTCCAAATGGCATGACATCTAGGATTCTCCGTAACTAGTTCCAGTTGCAAGTAAGCTTCTAGGTAACAAGTATCAGTCTCAGGGTTCCACAGAATCACACATTTTGTCTCAAAACCCCTAGGTGAATATTAACAATATATTTAAATAAAATGAATACATACATTAGGCACCAAAATTATAATATGAGCTAAGCAAATAAAGGGCATTTTATGATTTTTAGACTTCTAGGCTTATCCTAAGGAATGGACTCTACCACTGAGTCTTTGAGAGGAAGGGAAGTTTATTCTCCAAAAAAAAAAGATTTGCACCTCCTACAAAGATTTAAAAATTTAGAAAATAAATTATTGATTTTGAAAAAATTAAAATCATTGAGTTATTCCACATTATTTAATAAATAATATTTTTAGTTGGATTTTTTTTTTTTTTTTTTTTGAAACAGCATATATACTTGTAATAATCATTATAATTGTATATAATTTTAAGATAGAGTTAATGTAATGACATTGTTTAATTTGTTACGGGCAACTCCGTGGGAATCAGCTAGTACTAAATAATTGTATTAAATACATAATATATTAAACAACATAACTTAAATGATTTAGTTTTGGTATTTAAACCTTTATTGGTTTACAGTGTTTACACTTGAACTTTGAGCATGTAAAACTACTTATGTTAATCTGTCATAAAATGTCACTTTCAATGCAATGTAAAACTAACACATTGAGCGATTGAGCCTTTCTTTTGTCATTGATGACCGGACCCTGTTTTTTATCAACTTAAATT
The DNA here is from genome assembly GCA_009835225.1 of Aphis craccivora. Lineage (NCBI taxonomy): Eukaryota > Metazoa > Arthropoda > Insecta > Hemiptera > Aphididae > Aphis > Aphis craccivora. The sequence goes on along the minus strand of VUJU01000651.1, from coordinate 58,646 downwards.
TTGAAAATGACTTTTCTCCACTGCTGTTTATGATCATAATTCATAAGTGATGGGTATATTTTTAAAAGCTATCTCGATATTAGAATAACAAACAGTGACATTTTTCTCTAGGAGCACTTTATACATCCATTTCTCCTGTGATATAACTTTTTCACTTTCTTTGTTATCTTTTTTAAATTCTCGATAAAAAGCTTTTAACTGATTTAGTTCATTATTTAGGTGAGAAACAAATTGAAGAATATATGCAGAAGAACCAATCGTTATTGAAATATAATTTAAAAAATTGCATATACAATTATTATTAATCAACATTATAACATTATCATTTTTTTTTTAGCCATGTGAAGTGGGGTAAGGGCCCCTAGTTGCAGTCTATGTAGCCTGAGTATAAATTCGCCCCTTAGTGTCTAACCCAAAGTACCTGCTATTCACTGGTTGACAAAGGGGTATGGGTTTCTTCTCCTCTTCTGTGTTCAGTCTTATGCACAATACAATTAAAATGTCACCATTTAATGGACAAATCTAATAAAAAAACATTTAAATATATTTTAATTAAATATCATTAAGTTGCAAAGTGAACATAATAAACTCATATTTACATCAACAATAGAAGAGTCATAGTCATTATAGCACCAAAATTTGTGACCTTCTAGGTTGCAAATAATTTCAGCCACTTTATAACTAACATGTTCAAAATCTAAACTCGCCTGTTTTATAATGCAAACATTTTTTTCCTAAAGAAAAAAATAACTATGTTAATTAACATAATGTGATGTAAATGTTTCAATACAAATAGTAATTTAAAATTTTATCAAATATACTAAACAATTACTGACATTATCTGTATTTATAACTTTAAGCAAACATCATAATAACTGCATAGTGCATTAAGATATATATTAAAATAAGTAATAAAAACTATTTTTAACAAATATACAGCACTATAACTTAAAATTTACTTAAGATGTTTACTAAAATATAATTATTATTATTAACATAATTAATATGTTTTTTTTAGATTAGCATAAATACCTGTTTTCCAGTTTTAGCAGTATTGATCATTTGCATTTGAGCAGAAGCAGATCCGTGGACAGACAATGGAAGTGCACATAAAGACCCTGTTATACCATCCTCTTCTACAATTTCAAAAAAAAAAAACCAAAATAATGACTATACATATATAAATATATATTAAATTAAATTAATTATTAATTTTAATTTTAATTTACAATCTAAAGATTAATATAATGAATTCATACATAAATTATTCATAACTATTAACTAATAATAAATGTTATTCATAATTTGGCAATCTTACACATCTTTGTCCAATAAATCAAAAATTCTATATCCATTATCTAAATTATTTCATACAATTCGGGTTATATATATTATTCAACTTATTATTTTAAGTGTAATTTTATAATATTAATTATTAAGTAATTAGGCAACGGTTATTGAAATACAGTGGAACCTCGATAACTCAAACCTCTATAAGTTCAATTTTCGATAACTCGAAGGAATGCCTTGGCCCCTGCTTTACAATATATATTTTATATATTTTCTGTAAGTCAAATTTTTAATAATTTGAATTATTTTTCACCCCCAACCAATTCGAGTTATCGAGGTTCCATTGTATATTAGGAATTAATCAAAGTCATAATATTAAAGTCAAAAATATTTCTAATAATATATCTATATAAGTATTTAAAACTGATATTTTTCCTATTTTAGTAATCACAAAAATATGAAGAATAATATAACTACCATCTAAATCTGTAGTGACTGAGACAATTTCTTCATCTACTTCAATGTACTCTCTTTCCAATTTCACTGAACATCCTTGTAATGGTACAGATCGGAATGAATTATTTGAATGATTTCCTAATTATTATTATAAAGTCATATAAAGTAAAGAAAAAATTATATATTTGATGTTAATATGAAAAAAAGCTTACAAGTTGCAGTGGCGTATTTAGGAATTTTTCATGGGGAGGGTTCAAATAATTTTCATAATACAGATCTCTGGGAGGCTTTGCCCCCCACACCCTTCAATTACTCTTTATTAAAAAAAATTACCACATTTTTATGTAGAAATTCAATTTATTATAATGAATTAACATAAATCCATTTTGATGTTAATTATTTATTTTTAATCAAATAAAACAACATTTATATTATAGATTCCAATTTTCTAGGACTTAATGCCATTTCATTGATTATTACATCAACTTATAGAATAATTCTATTGTATAATATTATGTGTAAATAAGAAAATAAAAAGGAATTACAAAGTGATTTGTAATATATTATTTGATCTTGTAATATTATCCTGTTAAATTCATGTTTTATATTTATATTATGGCATAATTATTTTAAACTATGATTACAGTCAAATTAAAAATTAAACATATTTTATATATAAAACGTAATTTAATAGGTACATAACAACTATATAATAAAATTATTATTATAAAAGTATGTTAAAATAATGGTGTATTACTGATGAGGTAAAAAGACCTATCTTATGTAAAAAACTAAATTTCAAAAAACATAGAATTTTATTGTTTTAAAATTGTTTTTATGGAAATTAATTAAAATTAAAATGTTTCAAGTTACATTTTAGTGGGAGTAAATGATTGAAAATGTGTTTTTTTGTGTCTACTGAAAAACTACATAATAATATAAATAGGTACTGAGATACGCACTGTTGCAGTTTAAGCAACGAGATGTATGTTCCGATGAATAAACTAGTCCATAATACCTTAGCTAATCCATTTAGCCTCGTCTAAATAATAATAAAATTAAAAATACAGTACAAATAAGTCATACTGTTATATAGTAGATGTTAAATATTTTCCAAAATAATTAAAAGATTACTTCGTTCATTGTTAATCTTAGATATGTTTTCAATTCAAAAAAGATCTTTCAGGTGAAGCTGTTGACACCATCAATGTGCATAATAGCTTAATTAAAAAATGTATATTTGGAAAATCATTCTTTGGGCAGCTAAAAAGTGCTTCTAAACCCACTTTTGAATTTTACGTGTTGACTGGCTATTTTTAATTTTAATTTTTAAATTTCAACATAGCATTATCATTTTCCACTAGTGGTAAATAAAATTCAACCAAATTCTCAAATGATACTTTTTCTACATCAGTAAATGTTGAACTAAATAAACATTCAAACCCTATTTCCAACTGGCAAGATGTGTCAACCATGCATAACAATTTATGATAACATTTCTTCCCCCGATTCAATACATAAAAAAATAGCATTTTATGTGGTTACAAGTTAACTTATAACTGCACAGAATATAATTTATGAATTAGACATTTAGATAAGTATTTATGGAGCCAATGGGGGGAGGGTCTGGACCCCCCCCCCCGTAAATACGCCACTGACAAGTTGTACTAATAAATATATTTACCTTGAATATTATCAGGAACGATCTTAACACTAATTTTCTTATCACAGGGACTTTTGGAATTTTTAAACAATGGAGTTTTATTTCTTGGCTTGAGCACATTGGTAATCTTTCTGTTGGTACTATCAGGACTCTTAATATCTCTATCTTCAGAGGTAACTGACCGTGGCGATGATAAACAATCCCATTCGGAAATGATTGCATTTAATTCTTGAGCAAATAACATTTTTCTATCACAGTCATTCAATATATCATCTTCATAGTCTGTTTGTATATATAATGGTGTTTGATCAACGGCCGAAGGTCCAGGGGATTCACAATGTTGAAAAAGACTTTTTTTTGATGATGGATGTACATTTTCCATATCTTCTTCTTCAGAACAAAATTCATACATTTTATCTGCTATTCTTCTCCGTCTAAACCATTTGAACTTAAGCAAACTATTATCATCATTTTCATCAAAATCATAAACCTATCAGATAAATAATAAAAACATCAGATTAGATTAATAATGAAAATAAAAACATATTATTAATTTTAATTTTATTAACCTTTTCGGCATCTTTCATCCTTAAAAGACGATGGTTGTTATAATTAGGCATGGAATTTAATGCAGCTATTGGTATATTATCTTGTTCTTTATCAAACTACAATAAAAAATTAAATATTAAAATAATATCTAAAATATATTATTCAGGTAAACATACAAAACATCTAGTATCAATATGTCTCCTTTTAACACCTCTCTCTTGACTATCACTTTTAGTTGCCATTTTATAACCAAATTCAGTCAAATCATTACTAAGCCTGTTAATGAAAATAAATTGATTAATACAAATTTAGTTACTAATTTATATTTTTAATATATACTTGTGAACTAATGGAGCATTAATGTTTTCTGATTTATCAGATTCAAAATTTTGATTTTTATCCAAATCAATATTTAAAACGTGAATAAAATTACACGTATTGAGCACAATATGATTATCATACTTCAATGACACTGAAGGCTCTAGTTGAGGATAAGGATGTGACACTGTGATTGATGTATGTACAGTAAGGCCATGAACAAGACACGTGTTTCCCAAATAACGCTTCAAAATATCTATAAACAAATTAAATTGTATAATTTTTATAAAATAAAAAATAAACAATGATGTACACTTGTACAGTCTTTACATACCTTCTTCGTCTCTATGTTCAAGGGCTACTGATTGACAATCTTTACAGTTATTTAAAGATGGTAATGTGGTGACTGTAATGTAAATTTCGTGCACATCACTATCACCATCTTCAGAAAGCACACTATAGAAATAAAGAAAAATACTTAATAACAATATTATTTAATTTTAATAGAAATATTTACCTTTCACCGAAAACTACGATTCTATCAGAGCGGTTTGGCCATTGGACAATGTAAATATTTGCTAATTCACTAAAATCAGCATTATCAAATAATACAATTTCTGATACCATAAAAGCTGTTTGACCAGGTCGAAAAGCCCAAAAATGTAATTTATAATTCATGTTCAATGAAGACATAAGAGGGGCCATAGCTGATTCTGAGTCTGCTACTGAGTATGTTAAGAGAAATCGACCACATCGAGTTAAACCCATAAACACATGACTTAAACAAAATACATTAAGAAATAAATATATTTTAACAGTTTAGAGGAACAAATAAATTTTGATTTATATACTAACTCAGAAATATCTTCTAAAATATCTGGTAAGAAAAATTTTCCATAATCTGGATTGTCCTTAAATAAATATTTTGTATTATTTTGAGGCTTATGCTTGTGTTTAAAAGTACCATGAACCTATAAATATGGCAAAATTAAACAAATGATTAATTATTACATTTTTGTAGACTAATAATTAACACATAAAAGTTGATGTGAATCTATAAATTACTCTTACGATATTTTGGAGACTAACAATAGGTATAATGAATACTTGTTTAAATTTAGTCCTTAATGAATATTCATTTCATAAAAATTTGAAAAAAAATTATAACAATTAACATTTAAACAATTTTTACATTTTTATATATAATAGTTGTAACTAAATGTATCTATTTATCTAAACGAAAGTTTGATCAATTTTTAATGTATTCTTTTATAGATCATGTAGACTAAGAGATAAACGTAATTCAAATGATAGTTACTTGTTAAGAAATAACTTGAAAATTAACAATAATTTGATATAATTACACATCTACTGATATAAATAAAATTAGAGTGATGTAGTAAGGTATATTTTAAAGTTAAACATTAAAATGGCATTAAGAAAGTAGGTAATAAAAATGGCAGTAGAATAAATGCTTGATTTAACAACATCCCCATGGTTAGGTTAAAACAACTTATACACCTCATTTTTAATTCAATTAAAGCGTTTAGGTTGGATATGTATTATAATGTACACACACATCTTATGTACATAACATAAATTTTTATTTTAATACATCAAAAAGATGTTAAGGACGGCTATTGATTGTATCAGTCATACAGAATACATACTAATCAAGAAGATAAGTGTTCAGTTTATAATTTTTTTTAACACCACAAATGAATGTAGTTTGTTATTAAGTAAATTAGAACAATAAAAAAAAGCTTAAAACATTTAATTACCTGACGGTTAAACAGTTTGTGAATTATCGAGTCTGACGATACGGACATTTTCATATACAGTTATGATTTATACACAACACCTACCACCTAACACGACTTACGAGTTTAGAACGATTGACAAATAGGCAATAGCTATAATATTAATTCAATAAATTGTCTTATTCTCGTCTTCTCAAGAGCGAGAATGTCTAACTACGATGGACCGGCGGATAGATCGGAGTGTTGGACTAGACTGTACAAACGACGAGACATTATAGTTATTATATTGATTATTGACAACCTTTTAAAAAGAAATGAAGAAAAAAAAAGATGGACCATTGACGGTAAAATTATTATAATAACTAATGAGCATTGAGTAGTGGTCGTAACTTGTAGTATTGTTGCAGTAGTAGTAGTAAAGTATATTGGTAGTGTATAATTCGATGTGCGATAATAAACAAAACGTTAGTGATTATTATTATGAGATAACATATCAATCATTTTTCCATGATGATTACCAAATTAGACGCAAGAGCAGCTGCACGATTATTATCTTCGACGGGAGAACACAGATACTAAAGAAATGGATGGATTTCAAAAAAAAATTATGTCTATTCGAAATTTGAATTGGTAAAATGTTTGTTCTCTGGTCACGACGGAACGCGTGATCAACGATTATCGATTCTGAAAATGTGAATGTGATGTATTACTGTGGTTTCTGATGTCTGTGAGGTTAGCTCCCGGACGTTTAGCACTTATCAATTCTAATAAGGTAGGAAACCGTATTCCTGCATACTTTATTGCCTATTCATATCTTACAAGGGGTTTTAAAAAAATTGTTTATTTTTCAAATATAATTCAAGATGGATGAAATGGATGAAAAATAATAATTATTATTTATTATTATTATTGAGATTATAATATTATTATTAAAATATATTAATAAGTTATTTTATTTTTTTTTTTAGAACCATTAGCTTATAACTATTATTAATAATTTATATTAATGCAATTAAAACAAATAAAATCTGTTAAAACCTATCTGTAAAATAAAAGCACGTTTTGTAAAAACCTAAATTAGAAATAGGTATAATCATCAGAAAATATAACTTAATAAAACATTTTAAAGTATTTTACTATTCTGAACACCAATATTGGATTTCATAAACAGTTATTGTTTTTACTATTTTGAGTAAATAAATCTAATTAGAGTAAATATATACTATTATAAAATTGTGTTCATGAAAACTAAAAAAATCAACTGCAAAAGACATACACCTTACCTATAATTTTAATTTAAACATCAATGGAGTGCAATAACAAAGAGATGATTAAAATATTGAAAAATATTGTACCAAAATAAAAATTCAAATCACTATAAAATAATTAAAAATAGTGTTTAGATCTTCTACAGGTGCATTGCAAACAATCAATTCAAATCAGCTATAAGGATAAACTTTATTTCCAACTACTGAGCTTTTGACTTAACCTAATCAACATCGAAATGTCTTATTGATCGACGAGTGTGAGCAAGGGCGTCCATAGGTCCCCCCCCCCTGGAAAATGTTGAAAATCAGAAAATCTTAGCATATTGTTTACTGTGATCAGAATCTATTTAATTATTTAGATAGAATTTAAAAATTTAATTGAATATAAGATAATCTATAAATTTTTTTATGAAAAACCAGATAATCAATCAGCTATAAACAACAACATGCTTTTTCGTTTTTATTCTATGGACAATTATAAATTCTTAAAATCAAGGTGGATACGTATAAGTATATATAATTTATATATCCACCTTACTTAAAATATTGTGTATGTAGATACGATATGTACATAGTATAATATGTATGTTTATACCACCAATCACCATAATATTTTATTTATGATCACAAATATGTGTGTAGTTATTAGGGTTCGGATTTATATGTAAATACATATTTTTACTGTGACTTGATAAATTAATTTAGGTAAGTGATAAATTCGTATCAAAGGATTTCCAATTAAATTAACTATATTTTATTTTACATATTTTTACATATTTCTCAATAATTCTATTTTTTCCTTCGTATTTCGACAATTTGTTCATTTGCGATTTATTAATAATTATTAATTATATAGGTTATTTGACTGTATTTTTCAATACAGACAATTTTATTTCCCATGTTTCCAAAATTAGGTATACAAAATATTCGTAGTAACAAATGTTCGATATTTATGACCTCGATTAACGATAGATAACGATTGAAAATTTAAAAATGCATGTTATCATAAATTGTAATAAAGATAATTAATATTTTTTTTAGCTTTATTAATATTTTAAAATTTTTAATACCTTTTTTTAAATAATTTTACTATTTAAAATATAATTTGTTTCATTGGAACTCATATGGATATATTATATAATTAAATATTAATAAATAAATCGTATTAGTAAAATACATAATTTGAGTTTTTAGCACATATTTTGGTAGCATAAATACATATTATAAATCCGAGCCCTAGTAATTATATATATATTTATTATTATATTGTATATACAATATACATAAAGCCATTCCTATTTATAAATTAATTGATAAATTGAAATGTTGTCCCCCCTTGAGAATTTTCCTATGGGCGCCCTCGAGAGTGAGTGAGCAAATATTTTAGAATTTTAATTAATATATCACAGAGTTATTTTATAGGTACTTTTGATGTTATGTCATTTAGATTTTTTGTGACTAGATGGTAGGTAGGTAGCAATGGGAAATATAGTTACTAGATACCTAACCTAACCTATCAACTTAAGTAAAAATATAAATTTAAAATGTATATTGCAAAACATTTTTGATAAAATATATTTTAATACATTTTAGATGTTTGGGAATGCAATGTTACTACAAGGGTGGCGTTGGAAAGATGATCACTTATAAGCAAAAGATATGAATGTTATAATTAAAACATACTAAATATAGTAAATATACAACATCAATAATGAGCTTGCTTGGCTAAAATGGGAAGCATTTTATGCAAGTAAATGTATGAATCCAAATCTAAAAATCTTTAAGGGTAGAGCTAAACATTTTTCTTCAAGAACATGAATACGAAATTGAATGGGATATGAATATAAGTATATTTTTCTTATCTAATTATCTCTAAATTACTTTAATACCTACATATATATATATATTGTTTTAGAAAGAAATTACTTAAAAATATCTCATGTGTAGTCAATTACCTAAGTCCAATTGAATGCTGCCATCAAATTTTGAAAATAACATGTGCCTCTTTGACCAGTATTTAATAGGAATCTGTCCATTTTAATAAAAATGATGAGTTTTTTGTGGTAATGCAATTGATTTGAGCTAGTGTTTTTCTGAGTTATTGAATTTTGATGATTCTAACATAAAAATATTGAAAAATTATTTTATACTAAAACACATTTTTTTCCAATAGGTAATTAATTTTAATAATGTAGTGTAAATAATAAACAATATATCAATTCAGTATAGAATTGAATTCAAAATATAATAATAATGAATCTTTAAAAAAAAATAATAATAAAGAAAGAAATTAAAATTTGTTCTTAAATTTATCTACAAATAAGTTGTCAATTAATTGCATTTTTACATTTTACCTAAGAGAGCAACAGAGAGAAAATTTAAATTTAGAATATATTTCTTACATAATTTTTTTTGTGACTTGTAATGATTCATTCCTTGTTATGTTTGAGAGGGTATGGTCTATTGATGATTTTTTGAATACCGATTGGATTTTAAAATATAGCAAATAGCGTTTAAAATTATTGTTCATAAAAATCTTTTTAAATTAAAAAATAAATTATACAGATATTATAATATTGATGAGATACTAGGTATTGTTTTATGATTTATTATTTAAAACATTTAATTAGATAAACTTATAAATGTAGTATTAACATAAACAAGCTGCATAACTAAATAACTCAATTATAAAAATATTAATTTTTCATTCAAATTAAAATTGCTTTAATTTAGTTAAAAAGTACCTAACACCCATTACTCTTAATTTTTCTACCACTAATCTAAATATTTTATTCATAATTAACTTGAAGCAGGATGTTTTTTGAAATTATGTTCCTTCTAGTCACTTAAATATTTTATCAAATAATTAAAAATATATGTATTTACTTTTGGCTTTGTGAAGTATAAGTTTTTGTACCATATTCGGTATTATATTTTTTATTAACATTATAATAGTGTGTATGTGATGCATTATCTGTAGGTATACATTTTATCATCAATACGCACAAAACCTAGACCCTCAAGAACCTCATTAATTTTATTTATAAAGAAATTTCAGAGGGGGGCATTCACCCCCTGAAGTATACCTGGATTCAACACTGGGTGTGCAATAAGAGAGCATTTTAAAGTGATGCCTGCACAAGTTTTTTGAGATTCAAAATGAAAATTTCTACCTAAGTTTTGAACACCGTTAAACCGAATATTAAATAACAAATAAAACAAAGTGTTGATTCATATTATATAATTGGCATTTTTAACGGGCAACAAAGTGCACGGGGTTAGCTACCTATAGTAGTAATAAAAACCCGACTACCGCTACTACTTAAAGGTATAAACATTGATAATTGTATTTTCTTGTATGTTTTTTAGGGTATTTTAATTTTTAAGTGAATCATGAGCATTTTTAAATATTTTTATTTTACATATTCTTAAAAATTAAAATAGGTAGGTAGGTCGTAGGTACCGTAAAAAACGACGATAGAACATTAGAACATACCTAATAATGTTCTTATATTTAAGCTTAGGTAATAAAAGTTAATTTCACTTTAATATTTATGATAAACACATAAAATTGTAATTGCTATAAATAAATTATAATAATTTATAAATCTAAATGTAAATATTAATATTTGAATTATAAATTGTATTAATAAGTATTTAGTATTAACTCATGTTAAATGATAAAAAATTTAAAGTAAGCCTTATTTATATATTATTTTATTTGAAATAAAATACATTTATAAAATATACTTCTAAGTAATAAATAATTATACACAAATACAATATTCCAATTACCGATATTCAAAAATAATTATAATCTAAAATCTTTATTCTTTTATTTTTTATGATTGTTATTTAAATAATAGCGGAGTTTATTATCATTTTTTAAAGGGTGAGTTATCTATTACTATCATGGTACAATAGTACATAAGTATTCCACTGCTGTTATAGAGCGCTGCAGAATTGTTGTTATCTAATACTGAAAGTCTGAAAACAACAATTCCATGCTCGATGAGCATTGAGCAACCACTACAATTATATTTTTAATCGTGGTTCAGTGGTTGAGACTTGAGAGTTCGTTAAGGTCCTAATATTAGCTAATATATCTAATATATATTTAAAAATCCCTAGTGGCCTAGTTAAACTATCACTTATTACAATGAGACTAACGTTTATTACAATTTTGGTTTTATATTTATCCAGTGGATATACTATAAAATGTTCAGAAGATGAATATGTTGATCCCTTGGATATGCTCAACTATGATAGATTGACAAAATCAATGAATAAACCTCAATCAAAAACAGTAGCTGGTGAGCCTATTCAAAATGACCGTTGTACAGTTTTCCTTTCAAGATTTATTAATATACTGTTAATAAACACTGGATTATCTGTAAGTGTTTTTATTTAAAATTTATTTGTTCATATATTTTAAAAACGTATGTGAACAGTGTTTTGTTTTCTATTTGATCTTGCTGTTCATTTTTAGAATATTGATCAAGTGTCAAATGAAGAATTGAAGTCGTACACTTCAGTAGCCCTCAGTGTTCAAGATTTACAGTTATTAAAAAACATGGCCAATAACAGGGATATAGATTACACAGAAATTGATCGAATTTTAAATAGCCTATTTACTCCAATAAAAATGGACTCCTCTGAATTTAAAGCAATAAACAGCCATTTAGAAATATCTGATCAGGTAATTTAATTGTTATTTTTATGCGTTTAATTTATTATTTATAATTATATGAATAATAGATATCTTGTTGGGTAATAAATGTAATATTAAGTAATTATTAAGAATACATCTCAATGTCATAATTATCTTTTAATAAGTATAGAAAATCTATTTATGTGATTGCTGAATAGTGATTAGCAATCAGGTAGATCACTATTTAATAAAAAGATGTAGTTGATTTGTGGTATGGATATCTGTTTTTAATTATTAATACCTATTTAAAATTCTTACAATAAACAATGGGGGATAACGCATTAATGGTACATTATTTTTCCAATAGTTTTTTCTATATTTACTAAAAAACCATTTGACAGTTTATCTTTGAATCCCAAACTAATAGGTGGTTTGGTATTTTCACATAACTCCCATTTATATTTTTCTTTTCTCTTTATCAGATATCTTAATTATGTATTTATGTATGGATTTATTCTTATATAAATGCAGTGCTGGCACTAGGTTTTTCGCTGCCCTGTGCCAATTACCTATAATATGCCGACCTTATATAATTTATATATTTTTATTTATTACCAAATGCCTTCTGCCGGCACTGTACATAAAATGTCTAAAACAATATGCAGCATATTATATTACTTTTTTTTTATTTGTACCTTTATGGAATAATATATTATATTGAAGGCCATTAAACAAGAATTATTTTAATTAATTGAAGAATGTTAGGAAATACTTTATTTAAAAATCTTATTATAATCATTGTTTCAGATTAAGGAAGTGTTGTATTGGCTTTCAGTTGGTTCTATTTTAATTGCTTTACTGTATATTATTTTTCAAAAAATTCATTATGTTTTCAGTCTAACATTTATTGTATTTATTTTTTTTGCATTTGGATTTGCTTCAACCTGGTACACCATGTACATGGTAAGAAAATTATGGCTTTTATTTATTTCAAATGTGTTACTGTGTTAAATCAATTTAAAAACCTCAACGTTTTTTTTTAATTCGTTTTATCATTGGAATACTAAAGATCACTTTAATAACTTTAGTTAATAATGATTTTTAGAGTGTTTAGAGATTTTTATGTTATTATAGAAAGCTGAAATTAATCGCAGTGTTCATTTAGAGCACATGCCTTCTCAGTGTCATGCAAAGAAAGGCTGGTCTACCTTTTCTTGGTTTCAAACTAACAATTTAGGTAATATCTTTTGTTTTTAATGCTTTCTAATTAATTTGTATTTTATATCATTTTTTTTAGATGAGTGCAAAAAGTACAAAGAAGCAATTTATTTGGATCCTAAGTATTCTATTTCTGTAACTGATATATTAGCTGAAATGCTCAGTAAAATGATGATGAAGCCGATAGAAGCCTTAGGAGATTCCATATATGTGTTCAATAAATCAGTTTTAAGTAAGAAAATTTGCTTTGATGATATACTTTTTGTTTATCTTTTTATTGTTTCCATAAGAACTTATGATGTCTTCATATAGATTTTGAGTTAATCTATATTATGTTAATTTAATATTATTATTACTATTATTTTTTAGAGGATATACCATATTGGGCTCAAATAATTTTGATTCCTATCATTATCGTTATAATCATTAAAACAATACTCTTATCAAGTGCATTGTTAGTTGGTCGAAGTTTAAGCATGAAATATATATTTGGATATGGTGGGACATCAATAGGTCCAGGACCAATTGGCAATGACCAATGTAAGACAAATGATAGAGTTAACAACAGTTTTCATCCAGTAACATCAGCACAATACACAAATCCTCAAATTCCTGAATTACCAAAAGTTAATTTCAATATCAATTTATTTCATCCCAGTCCAACTAAAAATAATCATTTTGCATTTGATAATAAATTTCAAATCAATTATGCAAAAGAAAGCAATTTAATAGCAATGCTAAAGAATAAAGAAATAGACAGTGTTGATAGTAAAGGTTTCAAAGACCTTAGTAAAAGAGTACCAAGACACAGAACCTTGTCTATTTGATTTTCCATTTTCAAGGCATTATGATAATTTATCTATTTTTTAATTTATAAGTATTTTCTCTTTTGGATTATAATAGTGTAAATATAAGATAATTTTTGTATATATGTATAATGTTTATGTACATGGTGTTTCATGGTGTATCTATATATTTCTTATGTAGTAAGATAATGGAACTTCCATTAAAATACTACTTAAAAATTATTTTCACATTATGGACCACTGTAATTTATATACTATGTATACATTTTATTATTTTACTATACGAGTTTTGAAGTAAAATATTATTTTAAGTTAAGACATATTTCATTTTATTTTTATATTACTATTTTGAGTACCTTAATAATAAAACAAAGTTGTCATCAGATTTATTGGAGCACCATAAGGATATATTTTTTATAGTTAAATTAGTTTTTATGTTTTGATTATTGTAAAGTACGTAATTACTGAAGACTAATTATTAATTACTGATTTTTTTTTTTCAATCATTGGTATACCCAAGGATGGGAGTTTATGAATTAGAATTGTAAACATTATTCCTTGTAGCCCATTAAGATAAAATCTAATGATTGGTCGACATGACGGTCATTACATAACGAATTATAAGATCATTGACAGCCTCAAGATTTATGTGAGCTAAAAAAAAAGGCAAGACTCGCATGACAAATACATTGTTCAAAATAAAAAAATGAAATTTTCTGATCATTGGCATTATTCAAATTTGATGAATTTATTTTATTGGATAATATAAATTAATTAATTTCTAAACTAAATTTGAAGCATGAAAAAATCTATTTAATACTATTTAGGCAAACAGGTAAGATTTATTTTTATTTATATTTTATAAGGACTTGTATGAAAATTATCATTCTTCGCTCTAGTGTAAACTAATATTATTTATATATTTTATGGACAGGTATATTATTTTTGTTCATTTGTTATAAGTATTTCAACTTATTTTAAAATGTAAATAAATATCATATTTATAAACTCCAGTTGAAAAAAAATGGTACTTAGATCTAAAAGTGGTAAGATGTGAGGATCAGGCCATCAGGGTAGGTACCTAATGTACTTACAATATCAAGAAAAATGGATGTTAGTGTTTTATTGGCTTTTTTTCAACTCAAAAGTACAGGAAGGTGCTTTTTGTTTCGCATGTTTTTTGTTTCTACTTGCTAATGGGAATAAAGTAGAAAAGGGTGTTCATCAGAATCCAGGCTCTAGGGAAATTAGTTATAGTAAAATTTGATAAGATACTTTTTTTAAACATCTAACTTAAGCTTATTTATAGATCACTAAAATAATTATTGCAAAATGCCAAAATACTTAATTTAAATTAGACAAAAACAAAAGTATTTGTTTTATAAACCGTAATTCTCTATTTTCGGATTTTACTGAGAGGTCAAAAAATAAATTTAGTCCTTAAAAACGGACCAAGATCCAGAGTATACCTTCCCATCCATATTTATTCGTGTTGTGAACGATTACAAAGGTTTTTGTGATACCTATTATTAAACAAATAACTAAAGAAGATTTTTTTTTTATATACAAAAATTCTATGAATTCCATCAAATTATACGTGCTTAGATTTATCCTAATTAATAAATGTTACATTTCAGTTTTACGATACCTGTTAAATGCGCGATTTTTAGACTTACTGTTGTGATCATCCAGAAAGCCATTGAGCATACTCAGCCTAGGTTTTCAAATATCTTCTCGTATCACAGGTCTACACGCCTAGTTTGATCTATCAACTATTAAAAAAACTACTCAACCATTTCTCTAGGCATGGGCGACCATTGTGGGGGGGAGCAAGATAGGGTACTTTCCCCCTTCTAGGCAAAAAATATTATGTTCTTGTAGTTCAACAAATATGGCATATTTATATTTATATGTGAAAATAATATTAAATCTTTGTTCTTTATTATATCTTACATTTGAAAGTTTTTTATTTACTTCCTTCCCCCTAAAAATTTAATCTATGTGTCCAGGCCCATGTCACCAGTTAAAACTAATCGAAAAAAGCGGGTAAGTAGGTATCTCTCTGCTGTACATAAGGTGCCGTATGGATCATTATTATATATTTTAGGAGTGTTAAATTTGAATCGAATGATATGTATCATTGTATACGAACAACGATTCTGAACGAAGATGATTTATCAGCCTAGGATATCATTTCGAATGGTTGACGAAAAAGGTGGTTTATGTTTTAATGGCCTGAATACACCAGAATTTAATTTCTTTTATAATTATTATAAGCTATACTTAAAAAAATCTCTTATTGAATTTTCAACTCTTTTAGCTACTTACAATACTTATACAAAAACTTTTATGAATTATATCTACACAATTATTTGCAAATATTCATGATTTTGACGAATTGTTGTCAATATTTGAACTTTAAATGCTAATAAAAAAAATTGTGCCTATGCATTCTTATAATTTTTTAATCACTATAAGAATTACTTAAGAGGAACTTTGTATTAAATTTTCAAGTATTTTGATTGGGCCAAAAAATTTTATCAACTCTTCCAAAAAATATTTTTAGAAAAATTAAAAATTTCAGTTGTCAATAAATTGCTCAAAAAAAGTCAAGTAAATCATGTAAAGAAAATGCCAATCTAAATAACTGGTGAAATTTTCAAGTATCTACGACTTATACTTTTTAAATAAAATCGTTAAAATTAAGTAAAATTAATCGTTAAAATCGTTTGAGGATAAATCGTTATCGTTACGCTATTTCGTAAAAATTTAAAATTCACACGCACTTAAAATTTTTCATATTATGATGCTTCGAGTTTTCTCTAGATATAGCTACTTGAAGGAAAACTTAGTGTTGTGTTTTTAATCCTTAGTTACACAAAAATTTTTATGATTTTTCAACTTCAAAATTACTTGCACAATTTTCGCGTTTTCGACAGATTTCGTAAAAATTTGAACTATAAACGCTAAAAAAAAAATTGTGACTAACGATTTTTTTTTTTTTTTAGCTACAATTAGAACAACTCATAAAGAATCTTATATTATATTTTCAAAATTTTTTAGTCATTCAAAATTTTTTTATTGACACTTCAAAAAAAATTTGTCATAAAAATCGAAAATTTCAGTGATCTATTATTCATAGACTCAAAAAAAATCGAAATTTAACTGTATATAGATAACATTAACATAAAAATTTGGTGAAAATTTCAAGTATTTAGGAACAGTGATTAGTTTTTGAATTACAATCACATTAAAAAGTGGATTTGGTCGAAAACTGATATTTTGAGTAAAAATTACCGTTTATTTATTTATTTTTTTTTATTTTTCCCGGTGCTTTTGAAAACTACTGGGAATTTCAAAAAATGACCTCCCAATGTACCAACTAGATTCACATTCGAACCGGAAAAGCTACTGAAATTGAAAATCGAAGCATTATTTCGACACGTTCTCGTGTGACGTGCGTATACAATTACAAAAAAAAAAACACAACATTGTAAAATCAATACATTCATCGCTCAGCTCAGAATCTAAAATTTCAGTAATACGCTAGATAATAAAGTAAAACTAGATAATAATTATGTTTCTCTATGCTCTAAACATACCTACTACTATACTAGGTACTAAAAAAACCATTAGATTTACATATATATATATATAATGTAGTTAAAATAAGTTTAATAGCTCACAAGTGGCGTTCAAAATAACTCTATTATAATTATATAACCAAATTTAATATGGCACTGAACTTTTTAACTTATATATACTTATAGAAATTAAGTATTTGGCGTTAATTGCCATTTTTTTCATATATATTGATCCAACGAGTGTTTTGTACTTGTGCCTTGACAATGGACTGTATTTAGGTGCACTTGTGGAATGTCTTCGTTGATGTTCGCTGTTTTTGCCGTATAATAAAACTGTGCAAGTCTGCCCTTGGTGGGTCTTGCTACAGCAAGGTGCCGTATAGTCAGTAGTTCCCAAACCGCGCAAGTCTGCCTGGGTAGGTCTTGCTACGGTAAGGTAGGACTGAATACTGACCGATTTTGTACTCCGCACTGATATTTTTAGGCGACGGCGCTGTGTAATCTCCGGAGCCGCCTGCGCTTATTCTGCGATTGGTTATTGCAGTCGTAGTTACGTCCACTGTGGCCTGTGATTCGCTAAAGCGCACGAAGCCACGCCCGCCGTGTCCTATGATTCGTTATAGCGCGAAGGCGCTTTCCCGGTTCCGTCACAGAACACGGGACCGACCGTTTGTCTATTATGGCACCGTAGTCAGCGTGCAGACCCGGACTCTTCCGGCGCAGAGCGCGTGAGTTGCCGAACGCTTCGTCTTTGCTCGCCGTGAGCCCTTGTGCCGTTATTGGTGGTAATGAACGTTTATGAGACACAATACATAGATTCGGCCCCTTACAATCGGCGGAAGGTTAGTAGCTCATCTGTGCGCCTCTCGACGTCAAACGTGCCCGTTGCAGCGTTTATTCGCGACGATCGACCAGACAGAGTGCCGACCGACTGTATTCCGAACCTCATGCTGTCGTGCGACGTATTTTGGCCAACGGCTCCGTACAGCAGTGGTTCTCAATCGGTGTGTCGCGGCACAATAGTGTACCGCGAGATTGTCTAGGTGTGCCGCGAGAAATGTTATTAAATATTGAAAACAGTGTTTTCGACGAAGTTGTTGTGGTTGTCGAGTGTGCCGTGAAAATTTGTGATGTATAATAGTGTGCCGTGAACTCAAAAAAGGTTGAGAACCACTGCCGTACAGAATAATACACACATATATTTAATAGAGAAATTAATATTACCGAAGGAATACGACTTCGCGTGACGCGAACAACGAGTGTTATTTACTTTAATTTTTTTTTTAACCTTAACAGTTTGCCATTGGTATTTGGTTACAAAAATAATATCATATTTAGTTTGTTTTTTGTTATTCAGATTTTAAATGTACAATTAAAGGCAATTTTCTTGTATGTGTAGCTTATAGGCTTGAAAACTACCACCTATACTTGACTAATTTTGATGAAAGTTTCAGACATTGCTTAAGAGATGTCAGAAAAATTTAGAAAGCAGTTTGAGCCATGTCTAATAATACTCCAAATGCTCTATGCAATCTATCACAGGCAGATTGTCCATTTCAATTTAGCACTCAAAACAAGGTACACCGATGCCGATTTGCCCATGAATCAAGATACACCGATATACCTAGTGCCGTATTTTAGGTTTGTTCATTTTTCCAGTATGAAGTCGGATTGTTCAACTAATACGTATGTGACTTATTAAGAATCTTGTATACGTTTTATAAAAGATAAATTACAAAATAATTAGAACATTTTCAATTGTTGACGAATTTTTTCAAACTTTGAAATTGTAACTCCTATAAAAAAAAATGGTGATTATTGATTATTGAAATTTTTTTACTACTGCAAGAACAATTGGTGAACAATTTATTCAATTTTCAAGATAAAGCAATTTTACCTATATAAATTGAAAATAAAGTAAAATCGCATGCAATTTGTTCAGATGCATCTACATTATGGTAGGTATGTAATTTGGAGTTTAATGGCATGGCATTATAATTTTAGGTATGTGCTTGATTCTTCAACCAAGGTTAGATATCTGAAAAGTTCATTTAATAGGTTCTACTGATTACTAAATATAGGTACATTGGTACCCTAACCTAATATATTGATATTAGACATATACGTTATATGTATATATTAATAATATTTTGGTACAAACCGTTTTTATACTTGTTATCGTATTTAAATTAAAATTTCAAGTTAGATACGAAATATATTATTATAGCAGGTGCCTGTTTAAGCCTACTGTAGCTCATATATAGTGTAATCTACTAAAAACGTATCAACTGCAATTATTGTTATATCATTGTCCGTGTGGTTGTATGAGAGGAGAAGGATAATCGAAAGGTATATAATATAATTCATTAAATAGACAGGTAAGTATATGGTTCGGAAGGTTGTGTTATAATAAGACGGGAGAAAATCATTTATGTGCCAACTTTCATTTTCTCTAAACAATATAAATTGATGTGTGACCTAAAATGTATGGAAAACATTTTAAAATAATACATACTTACCATATAATATGCACAATTAAGTACCTATAGCTGAAGAGAGACAAATAGCCGAATAATTATATAGTGTAATGTAACCGCGCGTGTGTAATGTGTATTAATAATTCAAATAATTCTCGCAGTAATGGCAAAATGCATATAGGCATAGCACCTATCTATAATAATTTATAAGTTATAATATTGTGTTATAGCAGTCATTATAATATATTATATGTTATTATAGTGGTAGGCAATAAGACATCGATAGCACTGTAGCATGTATATATGTATTAATTTATGTGTCGACAGAACAAAATATTAATTTTCATTTTTGCTTCGTTGTACACATTTTTTCTTTTACAATTTTATTATTGTTTCAGTAGATACATTGTAGTTAGTACTACATCAACTGTGGGTGCAAGTCAATTTTGTGATATCTATAGATATTTTACCTTTTCAACTGTTATTAGATTTTGAGTGGAATGATGAGTATTTTGGTTAGGTAAACATAGAAATAGCTGTATAGGTACCAACTACGATTTGTATTTTTTGTGTCTGTCATTTTATCGCATAAGTTTGAAAACTATGTTGTACTTCAAAAACGTAAGGCTTTACGTTTACGTTTACGGCTGTAGGTACTTGCAATTTTTAAAATATTTTAACTTTTTTAAAGGTATTTATTATTTATACAGCAATAATTGTAATTTAATTTTTAATTTTTTTTTAGTATTATTTTTTTATGTTTGTACTTAGACATAACGCTAGACAATTTAAATGTAAGGTTTATCGTACCTAAGATGTTATTATTAGAATTTTAAAAAATAAGTATAAATCTACATACATTTTGTATGAAAATTTAAAGTTAGCATTTTGACAAAAATCGACAAAGTTTTCAAAAATACACAACATTTGTTTGTTATCAGGAAATTCAAAAAGTATTAAATGTCCATACATAAGGTTTAAAAGTTTAATCGTTCCTCGTAACTCGTAAGTTAAGTTTACAATAACAATAAAAAACAAGTTGAGTGTAAAGTTGATTTTTTCACAAAATACGAAAATAATGATGTTTGTTA
The DNA here is from genome assembly GCA_009835225.1 of Aphis craccivora. NCBI lineage: Eukaryota > Metazoa > Arthropoda > Insecta > Hemiptera > Aphididae > Aphis > Aphis craccivora. Next base: position 37,515 of record VUJU01000651.1, on the reverse strand, counting down.
GGTACTTTACTATTGTTCAAAAAATATCAATCATACTAATACTACTAACTTAAAATATTCTTAAAATGTATTAATAAATCTATTGTTAAAATGATCTATAATTTCCTACGTACATTTTAAATACACAATGAAATTTTCATCATACATACACACATTTTGAGCTTATGGGTATTAGATATTTTCAAAATATTTAGATTTAAATTTATTTTAAGCTATTATGCCATGAATTTATTCACTTCGTTCTATGGTAGGTACGTCGGTATTAATTTAAAGGTTGATGTTGCACTTATGGCCTTACTAGTTATATTATATAAAACCTTACAATAATTTTAAATACTCAATAAATTACAAACAATTTTAATTTTTAGTATTTTTTTTTTTTTTTTTTTTGCAAAAATTAGTCCTAGCAACCTATTGTTATTAATAGAAAAATAAATTACTAATTTCAATATAAATAAATAGTAAGGTCCTTAGAACTAAAGGTTGATTGATTGCCTCCGCTCAGAATCTTTTTTAATCATATCCGTATTCATAATAGTGTATCATTTTAACACATCTATTGACTATTACTATGTTATCAGGTACTCAATCACGATGCAACTCAAAAGTGATATCTAGAATATAGCATAGCTACTTTTTAGTTCTCCGAATTTTATTTTTTACAATTTACAATAATTTTTCAATATCTATTTTACAACTATTTAGTAACTCATACTTGTGATTCAACAATGTGTGAAATAACATTCTAACCTTTCTACATCTTAAAAAAACATTAGGTCGTTGAGACTGTTATCCGTAATTTATGTTATGTACATATAGTGTCTTAGTTGCTTAGAAACGTCTATAAATACTCGAGAGTGGTGGTATAATGATGTATGATCGTCAAACAAACTGCGGTTGAGGCGATTACACTGACAGTTCAAGTGATGTAATTGCGATTGATGTATAGCTAAGTCCTAAGTAGTATGGTATTATGATGTTCAGCACACTTCATCAATTCAGTTCGTTATACCAAAGCTATACATATAGTTGAATATAAATATTAAATAGCTAAGTATTTATTATTTGCATATTATGAATTATGTATTTATTGGTTCCTGCTGATCATTACTAATATAATATTTAATAAGTATATTTGTGATTTGTTTAACGATCAAAATTATATTGACATTAGTCGTCAAGTGAAGTAGAATAATCAATAATTATTAAATATTAAAATAGATATAATAGTTCATCGCTTCACAAAATGCAATTTAAAAGTTCCATCGAAATAACTTTAATAGGGATATAGATAAACTTTAATGCGTATATTTTAGAATTTTTGTATTGAACAAACTGTTTAATATATATTATAAAATTATCTATCAACACTATGACTTAGTACTACTACTAAACCAAATACAATTTTTTTAGAAATTTAAATATTTTCATCTAGATTTCACATCATTTTTATTTTGTATCCAACTTATTGACACTCAAATCAATATATTCAAGTTATTTTATTTAAAAGCTTGATGTTTTTTTTTTAACTGTCAGTTTTTTAAAAAGTATAATTTATAAGTAGGAATTTTATTGGTCTTTTAGTCTTTAGAAGTTCATAAAAATTCATTTTTTTTTTTTTTAATATAGGTATACAATTCAACAATTTTATACGGTAATAATGACTAATAAGCGATTTCTTTGTTTTCCCAATTTTGTTGAAAAATTATCTTTTGAGTTTTTGACCGATTTTAATCGACCATAATAATTGTACTCTATTGTGTATATGGTAGGAAACTGGAAAACACTGTCAAGGGTTTACAGATAATAAATATTGGAACTTTTTCATAATTAATATAGGTAAGTACCTAATTTAAAAACGGAAAAATATCGTCTTAGAGACTAAAACAATCGCAAAAACATCCGATAATAGTCTTAAATCGTGAATAAGCGCATTTATGCATTATGCTACAAAGTATAAACATTCATTATTCATGCACGTTAAGATTTTACTATACGTTCCCATGTATATATACTCACACTATAGAATAGAAGTTCTATTATGTTTTTGAACGATCGTCTGAAGTATTATTGTTATTAATTATTATATTGTTACAGCGCATGCCGCATAGCAACAAATACCGTCAGACGTCAGACGCCCTTGTGCAGGGCAGCACCTAAATAATGTATATTATATTACCTATCTCTGTTTCGGACTGTTGAGTATATTCTCATGAAAATCTGTAATGCCCATACCCCATAGGTATATAATCCCCTAAGACGATGGCGTATAAGATGGGTGTATAATTTATATGTGTAGGATTTATAAGTCAAATCGCGTTAAAAAAATTGTATAATTAAAAAAAATATTTTTTAAGTACCTATATAATATATGTTTATACGTTTTACGTGCATAAATCGGACATAACTATTTTCCCTTTTATAATATACACGCGATTTAATATATAATACACATTATCAGAATCGACAAATCGCGTAGGTATATACACCGTTATTATTATTATTAGGACAAAATAATATTATGATATGATGTAAAAAAGAGATATTATTATTATTATTATTATTTTACAGTATACTTAAAGTTATCGTAAAGTATAAGTTTATATAGTATCACAAATGCTGTTTGGTATTTTATTATGTACACACATTATATATATATTTATGTAAACATATTGAGAGCGAGAGTGGCGAGTGATGGGGGGCGATCAGCGAGGAATGTTAAAGTAGGCTTTGATAAAGCGGCCGACGAAACCGAGTTTGAGTAGCAGCGACGGTTTGGTGCTGAGCCTCCACCGGAGCATCACGTAGGACGCCACCTTGAACGCGAGGAACATGCAGCACAGGGCGCTCATCGATCCCCAGTACGTCACGTCGGACATGCCGACCGTCTTGAACAGGGCCGACGGGTCTCGGAGGTCGCAATAGTCTTCGGTCTTGGGACACTCGAGCCGGCCGCGGCCGTTGCCGTACACGGACATGACCAGCGCCTCGACGCCGTGCCGCAGGTAACTGAAGTTCATGCCCAGTCTGATGATGGCAGGTATCTCGTTCTCCTCGTAGCCCAGCCCGAACGACGCCAGCAACATCATCGGGCAAGCCACGCACGGCCCGAAGAACACGCTGTTCTGTAAGCACAAAAAAAAAACGGTAAACCGTACGACGCGTGAGTATGATATTTGTTCAAGTCCAAACTCGCATATTATTATGATATATATATATTATATATAGACGAGCTAGAATTACTTTCCCATCGTCCGACTGTATTGTAGCTGAGACAATAATAATATTAGGAAAATATTGAAATGAGCTTCTTGTTACGGATAATATAAGAAAACGAAAACCGGTGGGGAAGAGGTCAATGCGGGAAGATTTCGTATACGAGATGGGAAGATCTGGTTGAAAAAGATGTGAGTGTCTTTGGCAGAGGATATTAGATTGGATGGGATGACCGAGATGGTTGGAGGGATAGGCGTTTTCCGGTAAGGTCCGAGCGGCCGATTACCCAAAGAAGAAGAAGATATACCTATTACAATCTATGACGTATGGGTATCAGCGTACATTAAAATAATTTTAAATTTATAATATATTTTCTGGTCTTCACTTCAAATTTCGAGTACTAGCTTTTAAAGCCAGCTAGTACTAAACATTCGAGTGGGTCCTATACGCGAAACTTCCAATCTACTATATATATATATATTAACTCACTGCAGATTAAAATATTATATAATTTTTTAATTACAATACATAAATAGTATGTATAATATATATATTATTAAAAATAATTTCAAAATGTACAAATATTAATTTAAATGGATCTTCTATTTGCTTTGCGAGAGTAAGCATTTTATTTCTGCAGACGATGTGCATTAAGCCATAAATAGCAATAGAAATCGCTCTCATTTTGAAGTTAACACGTTGATTTATAGACAGTGCATGATATAGCTTTCGTGGTATTTAAGTTTTATGATTCGTATTATCGGTATTGAGTGGACATTTGTCTCATCATGGAAACTTAAAAACGCGGAGAAAAAAATGATTATAAACGGGGTGTTAAATTGACGAATAGTATAGCAGTTATTGTGTCATCCTTCAACGCGTAGTAATTATCTACTGTACTATTACAAAATAACAATATCGTGTGCAAAACCATCCAGGATTTAGAAAAATATGACAACGTTTGAAGTTTCTTTGCATAACATAAAAAGATTTTTCTTGTTGTTTTTATTATTTATAATTTGTATGTTACCTAGGTATAAGAACAATCAATTTCTATTTTCTATTTTTAAATTATCTGTTACAGGAAAATATATCAGACACACGTCATATAATAAAGCGTTGTAATTGAAATAGATAATAGTGATCTCTCTGCAGCTGCAGTGATGAAAAAAATATCTATCGTCTAATAATAATAATAATAATAGTTAAATAATGAGTGATGGTATAATGATGGCGATCATATTGGAAACGTTTAAACTTCTACCTAATACAGTATACCTATTAATATAGTATTAGATTAATAATAGGTTATAAATTATAACTAATTATAGGGTTAGGTTAAAGGTGGTATACGGAAATCGCATTTCAACAGCAAAGAAAATTTACTCTTCGTGTACGTCACAGTTTTGTGCTCAAAACATGAATGCGAAGAGGAATTCTATACGGCTATAGTACTTCCATGACATTTGAAGTTCGTTATTTGTCAAATTCGACATTCCAGTAGTAAAACAGAGTCGCAGAACAAGATTCACAATAATTGTATAAAACAACTTGCAAAGGAATGTGGCAGACTATATAAAATTGTAAGTTACATATAATGTTTCCTAGGAGGAGGTTAGACGAACTTCCTTATTTTATTAAACATGTTATTATTATATTATCTATGCGATTTTACATATATGTATGTACAAACAATACATATCAACAATTATATTTAGACTTAAATCAATAAGTGTTCTATTTTCTAAAATATGATTTATTAATCATTCTATTATTATTTTATGAATGAAACATGTTTTATTTTATTTTTTTAACGTTATCGGTATTCCATTTTGACGGAAACGCGTAACGAAACGGAAAAAAATTAATGATCAAATTTAGCTGTATAATATGTACCTATATTATAAATTTATAAAATAGTTGTTTTTATTAAAAATTTAAATGGCTTAATATTTAAAAATGAATATTATGTATAATAGGGAATCTTAGAAATTTATTCTTGTTTCTTATTATCCGTCCGTAGTAAATTAGTACGATTGCCCTAATAGATAAACTATACATTTCCGGCCCTTATACCCAGACTCAGACACTGTTTACGAAGGACGAATATCTTGTTACTAGGAAAATAAATGATTTCGTACACATTTCTTATATAGATTACTTCAAGGTCGAGTAATTAAAATAAGAGTATAAGACAATGTTAACAATATTTTATAAGTTTGGTTTGTCGTACTATAAGATAAAATATTCCTAGGTTTCCCAGATTGAAGGTAGGATATTAATTATTTAAAATATTATTTTCAGTTATGATTTAAATCAAGAGAATATAACAATAATAATCTAATCTAATTTTAGAAATAGATGATAAATCCTTTCGTCTCCTTTGCCAAGAATCGTTATTCGTAAACATTAATTTATCGTTAAATTGAAATTTAACTCATCCATTACAGTAATACTGTGTCTACGTTTAGCTAATAGCCAAAATAAAATTAATTGCCAAATGCCGAGGTAAACTTGAAAGGAAACCTATAGATGCTTCACAGTGAAGTAATTTTAGCAACCTTAAAACATTTAATTTAACGGAATTAATATTATATTTTAATTAGAATTTTTCATTTGGTTAAAATTTGTTAAAACATAGTGTACCAAAATTTATTGTGAATTTTGAAGAACTTACCGTAACGTTGAACTGTGAGGAAATTGCGTACGCCATACTTTCTGATGACAAGGACACCATCAAACACACAACGGAAAATTTAATTCCTCGTTCCCATTCTAATGGTTGATTAGTTAATATGTAAGTAATTGCTATGTAGACTGACGATAAGATAAGCTATAAAATATATAATATTTTAATGTGTAGATATGTTTTTCAAAATACAATTTGACTTTAATGTTTATTATAAGTTATAATAGGTTATAACTTATAAATATTATGATTTTTCTTACCTGCATTGGAAGTTGTGAACACGTGAGCGCACAAAAATAAGCGTTCAACCCATACCATCGGTTGAAGTATTCTCGTTTTAATAATTGAACTTCTTTAGGAACTAAAATTATACATCCTAGTTGTAAATTGAACAATTCGTATGATAAATTATGAGTCTTAATAAAACTTACATTTTAACAATACTGGCATAAGTGGTGTGTACATAAAAACGATTATGGTAATAAACATGAATCCATAATTGAAAATAGTCATAGAAGCGTCATTTCCAAATTGAAAAAACATACCACCAACTACTAGGCCGATAAATGTGTACATGAATAGTTTGAATAATAAATATGTCTAAAATTAAATCATAACATTTTTTAGTGATTTTCAATAGTATAGTTTTTCTTTTTTAAATTTCTTACGTAGTCTCTTTTATGTTGTATCATCATCCGCCTGAGAAGCACGTTAAATTGAGACCATCCTGTACTTGAAAAATCGTACAGATGTTTGGAAACCGTGTCGTACTGTGACGCTCTGCGTACAATTGGCTTTCTTGTTTCAGAATTATCTTTAAACCACCTCAAACATTTACCGTTGTCTACGGCTGTTGACATTTTTTCCGAATAATCGCCATACTCCCTACTACAAACTTCGATCACTGAAAACGCAAATTTTTAGATTTTAAAACCAATTAATTTCAAAGTATCATCACTCATCATTCATCAATGCTTACTGAAATCTGCTGGGTTGTAATGTTTAGGGCAATTGAGTCCTATAGTCGATAGGTACGGGACCATATCCTGGCCAACTCCAGCAAACATACATTGTCCTTCGGCTACTATGTATATATGATCAAACATTGCAAATAATTTTGCACTGGGCGTGTGTATAGAGCATATGATTGTTCTACCTCCATAAGCAAGATCTTTGAGTAATGACACACACTGAGAACTGGATAAGTCGTCTAAACCACTATATATACATAAAAATATTGATAATGATAAAATAATATACATTTATAATACTATTTTGGATAATATAATGTCTATGCTTTAATCATAATCAACATTTATAAAATACTTTGGTAAGTATATAAACGGTCACTTGTCAAGTAGAATGAATAAAAATATTATGTTAGTATATAGTTTTTTTTAAATATATTTATATGAGTTGAAATCCCTATTTGACAATATTGGACCTACAGCTTTGATACTTTATTTTTGTATTGAAAAATAGTATAAAGTACAACTAGTACCTAGTGGCTAGTTTAAATGTATTAGTATAAGGACAAATCGATTAAAACATCTATGTATTGCAAATAAATAATGTAATATATAACTTTAATATTTATTTCGTCATATTCAAAAACATGTGAATTGATTTTTATATTTTGTATTAAAATAAATAAAAGTTTTATTATTATTTTAAAATGCATGCAACCATAGGTAACGAATTTATTCAAGATATTAAAGCTTATATTGTATGAATCCTTGAAACAAAAATGAAAAATGTTATGCCTTATAGAGCTATATATACTATTATATTAAATTATTATGATGGAGTTATGGTTATTTATAGTTAACCAAGACTCGAAAGACTATAATGTTTTAATAGAATGATTGATGTAACACTATGTAATAGGAAAATAGTTATGTAAATAACGAAATAAAAACTCTTACGTTGTAGGTTCATCCAAAAATATTACAGGGGGATTGTTAACAAGCTCTAAAGCGATGGACAATCGTTTTCTTTCTCCGCCAGATAAATTCTCCATGAGCGTGTGTTTCGATTTAGTAAGTCGAAGCATTTGAAGAATATTTTCGATCTAAAAAACATTTATCATCATTATAAAATATGTTCATCGCTCATTCGTAATCGCATTATTTTTACAGAGTCAAGTTTGTTTTCTTTAGAAATTGTATAACCAAGCTTTAAATCAGATGCTATTTCCATCGACTCTAATACTGTAAGTGCTGGTTGCAAAAGGTCTTCTTGCATTATGTAACGACACATTTTTCGAAATGATTTCATTTCTCTTGGTCGACTGTTAACCATGATGGAACCTCGGGCATCGCCACATCTAACAAAACCGAAGAAGTGTTGAAAATAGTTATAGGTATAGTGGTAAAATATATATACATGAATAAAATTAATACCTATAACCAGCTAATACATTTATCAATGTACTTTTTCCAGCACCAGATGGTCCGAGTATTGCTGTCAATTCACCAGATCTGAACAAACCGCTTACACTTCGAAGAATAATTTTTGATCCTGTTACATAAAGAACACATATGATATTCAGGTATTAAAATTATATATATTATATATTATTTTAGTAATTGATATTTTTAAGTCTTAATGCCATAATTTCTTTACATATTTGATCATAGATCTATAAAACTATTATACTTAAAAAAAATTATAACTTAACTTATAGATAATTATAACTATAATTTATAAATGTATAGCTAATAATACGTATAATACCAATTGAATATTTAACATTTTAAATATGAATAAATTGATCTTCGCTAGCTATTATCATAAATATTCATTTAATTTAGTTATTAATTTAAAGGAAAAAATAATGTAGTGCTATACTTTACATAAATGTATACCATATATAGCATATACGTATAATATAATTATAGTATTTAGAATTACAAAGTTATGCAAAAAATTAAACTATAAAATACCTATCGGTTATTAAAATTTTATTATTTTTAAAATGTTTTTCTTCCCTTTATGTGTTTAATATAGTCATAACTATCCAAATTAAATCAACTGACCTTCAGCTTAAAATATAGGTACCTCAAATTTCCTGTCTTTTAATATATACATAGATACAGTTTTAAAACGTATTTCTTGGATTACATAAACTGCACTTGTAAGTTTAAATTAATTTAATCTAAACAAAAAATATATTTTTAAAACACTATTATGGAACACACATTATTTATAGAATAAGTTTCAATTAAATATATATATATACCTATATTAATTAATTATTTATCTCATAATACAAGTACGGAATTATATGATTATAAAGAATATAATTAATTCAATAAAATTTGCCTGATTTAACCTTTGTATTTAGTATAAAATCTTTGCAATGACCAAAAAAAAAAATTATCTAAGAATAATTGAATTAGAAATATAAACATTAGGTAAGTATTTTTTTTTATTGCTCTAACAGTTCTTCGACTGATATGGTCATTGATCATTGATTACAAATATAAGATATTTATATTATATATGAATGTATTTCGTATATATAACAAATAAGCAAAAAAAAATTAAGTTATAAATAGATTTAAAAAAAATAATGGCATTTTTTATGTATAAAAATAGCTATAATATTAATTCTAGTTAATACATTTTAATAAACAGTTTCTAAACTATAAAAATTATGTTAGTAGGTACTTATTAGAATTACTTACAGCCTATAGATATATAAATATAACTAGGTACTCTAGTTTTAGTACAAAAATTCATAATATGGGAGTTCACGACCACTTATATAGGAGGTTGTTGAATAATTATTTAGAGTAGCTAACATATTTCACTTTACAGTACATCCTATGTGCATTATTATTACAATATATTTACATGAAACAAATATAAACATTTTTATCTTATAATTGTAACGAAAAAATGCAATATCTAATTTGGGTTCTATCACTTAAAAGCGTTGAAAACTAATTCAATACACAATAAATAATTTGAAAACACTATTCACATTTTTAAACAATATAGGTATAGAATATTTTTAGACATAGAATTATACTTAATTTGAATAATTTGTTTTAATTTACAAGTTATAAATTATATTGTATATTCATCACGATAATACTATTATAATTGTATGATTTTTGTATTTTTAATAAATTGTTTTTGATTATAAAATAATGAGGCATAATATATTATAATATTCATAATGTTTACCCTGTATAAAAGATTTAGCAACGAATAACTAGTTTCGTTAAAGAGGTCATTGTACTTTAATACAACTACACAGGTGCATTCGCAATTTTTAAAGACTTAAGAATCTGCATAGTAATAAGTTACATTTACTTAAAGCTGTTTTTCTGTAACCGTCATTATTTTTAATCATCTACTGCCATAATATAAGATAATATACATAATAGTTTTACTAGAAAACCGAAGTGAAATAAAACTAATTTTTTCCGATATTTTTGAGATGAAATAATTTATTATAACGATGTAAGCTTTTTTTTCTAACACTTATTTATCAATAAATTAAATGAAGAAAGTATCACTATTAATTGTTAGATAAATATCCATTAAGGCTATTAAATAAAATATTTCTTTGAATAGGAATTTGTTTGTTTGAACTTTGTAATATAATCAATATAAAACCATAAAATTAATTTACTAAAATGATTTTGTTATTACATCATTGTATGAAAATAATGTGCCTGTAAAAATTTATAACTTATAAATTAATACATATAGGTTAAAAAAACCGATACATTTTGAATTATTATACTCATAGATATGAACTTTTCTTTGTATGTGTAAAATAGAAAGGACTACCTACTCAATTTATATTATTAAATTAATTTGTAAGGTATCCATCGTAAATTTTCTTATTTAAAAAGACGATACGAGTAATTATCTGTTATTATCTCTGTCTTACAAACAGACAACATAACAAATTTAAGTTCAATATACCAATTTCCTGTTATTTGTTTTATATAAGAATGAATTAATGTATAATATACAATTTAAAGGTAAAACAATCTACGTTTATACGTCAAATGTTTATGATAGTTAAATTTTTAAATGAAGTGTAAGCATTTTTAATTTACAATATTTTACATACTTAGCCATAAGTCATATAAGTTGCTTGAAAATTTAAAAATCGTAAAAAACTGACGTACAAATATGGGTAATGCTTTTACCCTTTAAAGTTTAAGTTTAATACTATCAGCTCAATTAATTCTTATGCGTTTTATTATTTACAGTGTTTTGCTTAATTAAAGTTTTTTCAAAATACATAGGCATACTAGGTTTTTAGAAATTTCTAATTTATAAAGTTTCAGTATACATTTTATGGATATTATAAGCAATCAAAAAAAAAAAAAAAATTCCAGTTAACATAAAAAAATATGATAAATTGTTCGACACTCAAAATTGATTATGAGTGATTTCGAATTTTTAAACGGTTGTTTATTAATGCTTTTAAATGCACAAAAAATAATACAGCAATACATTATTATCTTGAGCTAAGGTGAGTAAATACTAAAACACAGAAGAGTGCCCAAAAATACGGCAACCAATGTTGAATAATAATTAAGTCATTAGAAAAAAAATAACAATTTTTGAATGTCATTATAGATAGGTTATCTCACCAATAATAAATTATTATAAATTCACAATATCTTTTCATCGACAATAATATTTATCTAATGAGTAATCACTAATCATGTATTTAAATTACTATTATTAATAATCGTCTACATCCACATGTATTACTTTAATAGATTATACTTTTATCAAAATAGTAAGGTAAATTTATCATTAAATAAAACATTTTCTTAAATTTATCGATACAAGAACTATTAAGTAACAGGATGACGATAATTTAATTTGAATTTAAAAATATTTATATAACCATATATATGCATACAATTTTTAAATGATATTTTTATATTTGATTAATAATCTCACTGTATAATTGTCCTAAGTAGATATTTTAATAAAATATTTGTTGTGCAACAAACACAATAGTTTTTGATAAGGTCATAATTGTTGTAAATAATTACCGTAAAAAGGTCAGTAAGTATATTTTTAATTTTTTACCATTTCGTCCTTGTGGCACACTGTAAGTCAAGTCTGAAAATTCGATATCTACAGGTGGTCTTTTGAGCAGATGATGATGGGGTTCCCCATATTCAACATCATCAAGTGGATCCATTTTTAAAATAAATCTGAAAATTAGAATAAAATTGTATATTTGTAGTTTAAAATACAATATAATCATGAAATAAATATAAAATGATTAACATTTAACACCTTTAAAAATAGGGTATAATATTTATTATAAATTATATTATAATATATCTTATTGATAACTTAATTCATTGTTTTAAATTGTTTTATATAACATTGTTTTTTACACATCTTAGTAGTTTGGTTTAAAATAAATAAATGAAATAATACATTTTTAACTTCCAAAATGATTTACTCTATTAAGTGTATTTAAGTAATAATATTAATAATATATATTATCACGATGACACTATAAAATTTTAATATTATGAATGATAATTGAAAAATAACGTCCTTGTCATAACACAAAAAAAAATGTTAATTTGTTGTATATTTATATTTATATAGTAATATATATACTAAATTAACATAGGTACACGCGTCAAGCAGTACACTTAATTGTAGTTAATTATAGAAGATAATATAACTATAGATAAATATATGACAGTTGAATAACAATATTTTGGAACATTTTGTTTTCAATAAACTAAGATTTTTTTTTAATTGTACCTTATGTTATTACTTTTTCGACTAAAAATAGTATAACTGAACTATTAATAGCTAAAATATGATGTATTTATTTCCTCTGTTAATTATTTATATAGTATTGATTTAATTATTATTAATAGTTTTATTTTCATATTTTACGTTGATTTTAATAAGTAGGTAAAACGTATAGTAAATAGTAGTAAGTAAATAAATTTTTTTTTCAATCTTACAATTCTCACATTTATACATTTAAATCTACACCGAAGACTCATAAAAAAAAATTCCTTATTACTTATTAGTAATAAGAGTCTAAATACTTAATATGTAAGACTAAATATTGAAGTTTTTTATTTGTATTCGAACTAAAATGTAGAGCCGTACAGGGTGATTCGCCAAGCATGCTCATCTTTCTTTTTACTTCAATAATACAGTTATTCAAAATCTGATTTTTGGAATTCTTGAATATACTTAAAAACTATATTTTAAATTATTGAATTTTTTTAGACTACTTATGGAGTGTATTATGAAGATTAAATTTCTGTTTTCTAATGAGAACAACATACATAATATATATATATATATATATAAAATATTTATACTAAGTACCACCTCGTTGTATAAAAAATTATTTATGGGATAATTTTTCTGAAAATAAGGTGAGCAATGAATATACTTGGTGATTCATTCTGCATATATATATATATATATCAGGGGTGGCAAAACCTCGTCTCTCGAGCCGCATGCGCCTCGCCACATAGACTTTTTCGGCTCGCATCTTATCGTAACATTTTTACAATCACATTTTTTTTAATATGATTTATGTATTATATAATAAAATGACCCCTTTTTTTTTTACATTTTTGGCTCTTCCATATTTATTAGTACATTTGGTGGCTCTCGAGTCTCTTCTCGCTGACCACCCCTGATAAATATATTTATTGACGTATACAATTTTGGATTATTCTTCGATATTTTGTTGATAAAATGTATGTGTCTAACATGTGTTAAATTATATAGGTAAATAAATATTATTAATTGGACATGCAATAAATACTTCTCCAAGTAGTTCTTTGAGTATGTTGGTATAAATTATTTTTTTTTTTTTAGCTTCAACAACACAGGTTATTAGCCTAGTATAAATTATAACAATATTAGAAACATTAGAAAAACAACGAGAAATTTACATAAATATTTGAACTTAAAAACTATAGAAAAAAAAGAAAAATAATTATAAATAATTAAAATTTGTTTATAAGATTAAATTTGGGTTAACAAATAACAATGAAATAATTTTGGAAATGTTGTTTTCTTTTAGTGCTTCATTCATATTAGGTGCGGTATTGCTAAGCTGTTTCTTATGTCCCGATACTTGATGCAATCAATTATAATGTGTTCAACTGAAAGGTTGGTGTGACATTCGTCACGAGTGGGTGGTGGATCTTTGCTAATGAGGAAAGAACGAGTAAGAAATGAATGACCGATTATGCATCTCGTGATTGTAACTTCATATCGTCTGTTGAGGTAGTATGGTGAGATCCATTTCTTTGTATTTTTTTTTTATTGTTTTAAGTTTATTAGAGAGAGGGATGGTATCCCAATATTTTTGCCATTTTAAAAGTATTTTGTGTTTGATAGATGTTTTGACGTCATTAGTCGGTAAAACGGATATAGTTGGGTGGATGATAATTCTAGTTGCAAGGTCGGCTGCCTTGTCAGCCATTTCATTACCGTACAAATTATTGTTTTATATACATATATATATAATGATGTTATGGTGGTTTTCTGTATTTGGTTCAAGCGTTGTATCTAAATTCAAACTCGTGTTTGTTTTTTTTTTATATATTTATTATATTGAGATGGTCTGTACGTCATATACCTAAATGTTTAACTATTAGGAATTGATACCAGTTTCGCAAATTGGTGAATTATTTTTAGCCGATATAAAACCGTACGTTACATTCTGGCGTGTCTGATTCTTAGTTTATTTATTATTTAGTGTATATTTGTTTAGTCTTTATTTTTTAGTTAGGAATTTTTCCATATTATGTAGGTATATACGTGCATTCGGTTTTTATCAATTTATATTAATTTTTTTGCCAATGTATCTTAACCATGTCTTGAATTAAAATTTGATATGTCTGCATAGACTTCTTACTTTGATCACAGACAATAGTATTGGACTTACTTAGACTACTTATATTTATTTCATATTATATTATATTTATAAAATTAAATAATTTAACATTGGTATTTATTATATAGTATATAATGATACCTAATTCATAACTTATAACAATATCTTTTAATTTCCCCTTCTCGTTTTTTACTACCTATAATGCTTCTTGTATTTCTAATTCAAATTAAAATTGAAGGTTAACAAGAGGTGTATAACAATAAGGTTAACCAATAAAATATAATACTAAGTATACGTTTGTACTCTGTACTTATTTTCAGATTAAGGAAATATGAAAAATCTAAATCAAGACCTTGTATATTTTACTTACCTAATACCTAGTAACGCCGAATACATCGATATCAATTTGTATTACTTATCTTTCAAATGTAAGTTATACGTGTCCAATATCTCTATCCATATTAATTTTTGAATTCAGCTTTCTGTTTTTTCAAAATGATTTTAGCAAGTTTGTGATTTTTATAGTACGTCTGATTATACGAATTGAATGTAAATAGGTAATTGTTTAAATTCTATATCTCATAAATCAACTAAATCTTAAAACAACATGTACGTATTTCATATAGTTATGGATTATATTTATCACTTAACTTTTAAGGCAGGATATACTGATCTAGATTAAAATTAACCGACTAATAGCCTAGTTGTTACGCACTCCTCTTGCTTTGCTTACCTTAGTACAAGCAAGTACTATTATTTTGAATTTAAGAACATAATGATAAATCACAAAATTTATGAAAAGATTCAGAGCTTGGTATTATTATATCTACCTAGTTTTGCTCACAATCTAAAAATTATAGTTAATTGGCTCAGTTTTAAGCTTAATTCTTATTCTTTATTTAACTAAACATAAACCTAACTTTTGTGCTTAATCATTAACCTATTTACAAGTTTTTCTTTACATACTCTAATATGCTACAGAAGAAATTTTTTAGTTAGGAAATAACCATTGTAGATTTTCTAAAAATAATTTTAGCCAAGCGCCAATATATGATATATTTTAGTGTTTTAGACATTTATGAATAAATAACTCAATATGTACTTTGAAAATAATATATTCTAAATAGTGTAAACATTTAAATTTTCTACTTTACATACATTATTTTCTTTGATTTGTTATTTGAAATGTCATAACTAACAGGTTCTTAGTTTATGCTAAATACTCGTATCTGCTCGAAGATAGATTTTGTATTGTTATGGAAAAGATTCGTAAAACCCGTTTTTTATAAACAAAAAAAAAAAAAAAATTAAGAACTGGTATATCATCATATATTTTTATTAATGTCTTAAGCTTTTGTATTTAAGTGTTTACACTTTTCATAGATCGTATAATATGACAAGAAATCTAAAGATATGATATTTTTTTAATGCATTATATTTAATTAAATTAAAAAAAGCTGTCAAAACATCATTATAATATTATGTAGGTATCTAAAGTTCTAAAAATAACATTAAAAAAAAAAATTGAATAATACGAAATTAAACGTGCACCTATTTATTATATTTTACAAAATATTACAAATGAGGTATTTTTTTATCATCTATAATATTTGCTTAACGAAACGAACACTCTCAAAGTTTTAAAACGCTAAACAATCATCGATTTTTCAATTATAATCGTGTTGTTATATATACGTATGAATAGTATTACATTGTTATTATTATTAAATTATTATCATAATTTACCGCTTGAAAAATAGTTATGACGTATAACATATTTACTTATACAATATTTATGACGATGTGACTTATAGAATATAGAGGAAAAGAGCTGAATAAGTGCCCATAGCGAAATGATGGTCGTGAAATTTCTGGAAGCATTTGCATATAGCATTTCAATTTTAACGCTGCTGTGAAGAAAGCGGCATACCTGATAAGTTAGGTTTGGGGGGAAGGGGGGTTGTATATTTCACATATTATTGATAGTAATTTTTTTAGAAAAACAGTATACAAATTACCCTTTGGTAAATAAAAACATAAGACACGTGTTTGGAACTCCCTTTAAGCATAATCACGTCCATAAACGGACTTAACCGGGCGTGAGCGATTGACCAATGTCGCTGAAGTGGAAGTTTTGGCGAATACATTGGGTCTGAATTTCTTAAGCTTTCGCCATATATGTGGAAATCGAGTTGCGGTCATTAACCCCATAACAGCTAACACAAAGTTCCCAAATACCTATACGGTAAAAACAAAAGAAAATATTCTCGCTTCGCTTATAGTAATATATATGTCGCGGAGATCAACAGAGGTTTTTTTTTTAAATAATAATCATTCAAATCCCAAACCCTCAGATTTTTCGACTTTCGATCAACGACCTGTGCGATATATTATATATCAAATTAGTAGGCATTGTATTATTACGCATTATACGTATAGTGTTAATAGAAAACAAAAAAAAACGTAATAATATATTATATATATTATATTATTATTATTATTACGATGGTTGGAGATGCCACTGCATCGTATTATACATTATACGATCACATGGCCGGCACTTTCACTATCACTTGGCCGCATTTATTCCGCGCTACGGCCGCGTGTAATAATATCGTCCGCGTTGCTCAACACCCGATGGCGTTTAGCAGTATAGGTAGTATTAGGTATGTTTTATTTCTACCACACATATTTATATGCTATACTGCCTAAGTATATTCTCTTCCCGATTTATATATGTATATAAAAACACACACGCATATACGTGCGAGCGTATATATATATATACAGATGTACGGAATATTATGTCATTCTCTCGTTATCTATATAATACACGCTGCTGCAGTACGGTGGAAACATGCAATAAAAAAATCATTTTTTTTCTCCGACGCATAACAACTCGGTTCACCTGTCTGACCGGCTACAGAAATACAGAACACTGTATATTATTAATAATAATTATTATTATTATATTATATATATATATATAATATACGCGTATATAGTGTATACGCGCGGCCACTGCGGTAGAGTCGTTTACTCGTTTTTGATTTATAAACATAAACCTATATTCGTGTGTATATGCGTATATTGTGTAAATAAACTTACCGAACGATCAGCGGCTACGCTAACTTTCCTCGCGGATTTTAGTGTTTTGAAAACAACGTTATTTTCATAAAGTTTGAAATATTTAAGACACCAACATTTTTTATAATTTTTCTATTGGTTTTAAGATTTTCAAATGTAAAAAACCTAGACATTACTTATTGTAATAATTTTACAATCCAAAGAAGCATAGGTAAGTACTCTGTGACAAGGATTAAACCACAAGAGTTGCTATTAAAAAAAAAAATATATATACGATATAAGAAAAAACAGTGTTAAGGGGATTCTTTATCTTCTCTAAAAATTTAAATACTCTATTTTCTCGATTACTTTTTATTAAGTACATTTTTTTAAGATTTAGAGAGATAAAATAAAAAATTTGGAAAATCGATCTCAAGTAGACGTGACCGCAAATTCAAATCTGTTTTTATCGTTCTTATCGCTTCGCTAGATCGATCGGTATACGTTGGAATGAAAACAAGTCTAAATGTCTATGTTGCACGTTAGACAAAGACAGAAAATAACCATTTCCAATCGTTTCTTAATATATATACCTACTTCAAACTATCTGTATAAAAACTTTTTTTTTTCTTAAAGTGAAAAAAATAACTATAGAAAACGAATGTAGCCGGTTAAATGGAACACTCCGTATACATACGTTACACACTTGCACAGCTTGTTCAGTTATTATAGTATTGTTAGTGGTTGTGTGTTTTTTACAAGTGTGTTACATGTGTTACATCAATTACGCACGACGAGTGGCGACGTACAATGTAAATCGACTTCGGCTGAAATCTGCTCATATCAGGAATTGTCCGGCCGGACTATATGTGGGTCATGTGAATATATCAAACGGTTAGGTGAACGTGCAACGATAATATCAACAAAATAAAAGCGCAAAAAAATAGACGTAGATACCTGCTGTTGCTGCAGTTTAAATTACATTTGTTCATATTAGGTATATTATTATCGACGTGATAACGTTATCTCGAACGCGTGTATGTGACCTATTGCGAGTCGAACACGAAAATCGTACTCCAATATCATATCATGTGTATTGGTATATCTATTTAACGAAATAAAATAAATAGTAATAACAATAGTAGGTATAGGTCATTGACTATATGTAGGTACGTGCCGCGCGATATTGGACATAAATCATATAATTATTACGTTTTATAACATCAACTGTCGCGTGTGTGCGAGAGAGTGAAATTTTGTGCGTATTGCTCCGACGGTATGCCTATTACGTCCCTCTATTTATTAAACCCACGAAAATAATATCTCCAAATCCCGCGGTGATGGTACGGTCAAAATAGTCTTCCGAAACGATGTTTGACGTTTGGCCGGGCGCAATGTATAATATGGAGAATGAACCTATAGGTACCAGAGGTACCTACATAATATGGCACACGCGTAATACGCAATACCTACGCACTACGTAGTATAGAGTATAAGAGTATATACTCTTAGCACACACACACACCCATTTATATATAAATGTGTATATTATATATACAAGTTTTAACCGTTAAGTACTGTAACGATTACGAGTTATAGTCATGTGTCGGGTGTTGCCGCCGAATGGATACTTACTACGTCATATAATAACAATATATAAATAAGGTTTAGACTTAATGTGTGTGTGTGTACATATTTCACTTGTTATTTTAATATTATATTGAAAATCGTTTGTATAATATTTTCTCAGGTATCTCTAGTCTCTACGAAGTTACTATTCTTTGGCAAACGATTTTCCCCGGGGATTAATTAAATTACTTGTAATGACTATTATGACTCAGCTATAGTACATTGGGACTAAATGTGTAAACACAGTTAGTCATAACACTTAAAAAATTCGCGGTAAAAATAAATACTTTTATAATTTATGTTCGGCTACATAATATAATCAGCTCGAATCATTCGAGTATAACCGTGTAGTAGTCAGTAGATATAATATGTGGATATTTAGATAACAGTGCAAATATGTGAAGTGGAGGGGCTTAACAATTTTTCTTACCTATTATTAAAGTTAAGCAGGTTTAAACCTTCAACTTACTACTTAAATTCCCAAACACTGTGTATACATATAGTTATATATAATATATATGTATATATATATATATATA
>VUJU01000651.1:0-17439 GCA_009835225.1 Aphis craccivora | reverse complement strand
TAAATAATTGATGCCTATTATGTTGATGTTAATGTTATTAATTTGTTATAAAAACGTATTAATATTATGAGTACGTACTGTAGATGGACCATTAGCCATCTGAGAATTTAAACTTTGAAGACATTCCGAACAAATCTACAACCCCCAAATCCCACTAATATTTACCTATGATATATATTTTTCCGTATCAAGTCATTACAGACTTCCAAAATTTACCCGTTTTTGAATTATTTGCATAACTGAAAGTATTTCTTTTCGGACATTTCGTACTGATAATTTTATTAAAAAAAAAATTAATAATTAATAATTCTATCATTATTATCGTTTTTAAAGTTATATAAATATAGTAGGTATGATTAATCGGTAAGATAATCATATTAAATAATGAGTACAGGCTACAGAATTACTGCAGACTACAGATGTACACAATTACGTTTATTGACCTACTTATTATGTTTTCAAATGTTCAAATACTTTAATTGTGAAATATTGTTAATATTGTACTGTGATTAATAATATAAATTTAACTGATAACCTTTAAATGTTTTTAATATAATCTAGTAAAAAATTCCTTTCATTTAAATTATTTAGATAAAAAATGGTGTACAACAAATCACATATTAGCAACATGTTATTTGTATGATTATTTGTATAAACTATAAAGCACATTTTTAGTAAAACGAAATTCATTTACAGTTTTAAGCACATGTTAATTTCAGTTTTCTGATTTACTTTAAAAATAATAATAAAACTAAATAAAAAATACTTATACGAATAAATTACTTTTTACTTTTGTAGTTAATAACCAAGTGCATACAATTATTTTTAATCATATGTAGTTTTAAAACCAAAACTTCTAAAATGTTTGTTAATAGCCGTTGCAGTAACAGTTTAAAATAAATTGTATTAAATCTATCAACATAAGTTTAACAATACTACAACCAACGATTTTAAATAAAATAAAAGAGCACACGTGGTAGGATGTAGTAATTAATGATGGACTTCCTTTTTTTCTGAATTAAATAACTTTTTACTTAAAATTTTTTTTTCAAAAACCACCCCAAACCACCCCCTTAAAAAATAAAATAAAAACCTTCCACAAGATAAATACAATTTAGAGAAACTTTGATTTCGAATTATAACAAAATGAATAAATAAATTTAATTAAAATCTGGTTTAACATAAAAGTTCCAGTTTTTCTTAATTTTTTTGTTTAGTTTTCCCGATTATAAAAAAAAAAAACTGGAAATTTTTAACTTTGACATCTTGAAAGTACAAACAAGATCCAATTTTCTATCCAAAACCACCCTCAAAATTGAAGATCGAAGTATTTTATTAACAACTTTTCATGCTCTCATATATACAGATTATTGCAGTAAAATCAATACATTTATTATCGTTTTATTCAGAATCTAAAAGTATAGATACCTATATATTGTGTAGTCTTTTATAATCCTCGGATACTAGTAGGAACTTTATATTGTTATATAGGTGCGTATCTCATAATTTATTCATTTGCTTCTTTTTAATTAATTTTAAATCATCCCCACAACTCCACCGTATGATGAACATGTAATCAAATATCAATGTGTATTGAAACATTGCATCTATTATTATTTTAATTATATACATGGCAATAAATCATTGAACTAATATTCTATGTATTATTATTATAATATCTACCATGATATAAAATTTATATTAATGTTAACAATTTTTTTTAAAAAATTTTACGACCTTTTAAAACAAATGAGTTTACTTATTTTTTAATGTACCATGTTTGTGTATACAATTTGTATGATACCAATGTAACCTTGAATCAAAAATCCAATTAATATTTATTTCCAGAACTACATATTCTATTGATAGAAATGAGGTAATACTATTACCGTAAAATAAAAAAAAAATAATAAAATATAATATATCATTGTCATTAAAATATAAAAGATTGTAAATTCAGTAATGTAAATGTCGCTTTTTTAATTTTTTTTACGTGTACAATTATATTATAACCTATAATTTTATCTTGTTTTAAGTATTCAAAATTTAAATTTATAATTTTTCAAAATAGATAAAAATCTAAATAAATAGGCCGAGTTATACAATCAATAGTTGATCATTTTAGATTTTTTCTTATTATTATTCTAAGAATTACAAATTATAATTAAATAATCAAAATAATTGTTGACTGAGTCAGAAAACAAACATCGTTATTGTTTATTTGTTATCGATTATTGTCTGTACACAAATTTAAAAAATATTAAAATGACCTAGCAATATTTTGTATGTTTATTGGGTATTAATTTTTTTAAGCGCTTAACAATTGATAGTAAAATCTTAAATCTTTGAATCCGCAGATAAGTGAGATATTAATTAAATAAAAAATAGTAAAAAAAAATATTTTCCTTGTGACAGTGCATAAAAACCATATTAAATTAATATATTTACTATACACATTATTTTGTAACTAACATTTTAATACTTATATACTTATATTTTCAGACCACAAACGTCGACTCAAAATAATTTATACATTAAGTTTTTCTGCATGAAAACAAATGAATTTCTATTCTTCTGTATTAAGTACGTTATCAAGTATATTATTTAAGTAATAATATAATTTTTTAATTCTTAAATTCAAATAAATAAAAATAACAATAAATAATGTTGAAGCCTAAATATGAGTGATGAATTATAGGTTATAGGATCAGTTTGATAAACTATTTCTAGACACAATTATTAAATGTTATAGTTTACATTAATCTGATAAAAAATAAACTTTACAATTGACGTTAGAATGTTAGTGAAATCGCTAAAATATCTGATTAAAACATTTTATATCTTCTAAGGTCCACTTTAATATTGGGGATACTAAATACAAAATATATAGAAAACACATTTAATAACTCGTTTTAAATCTTTAAAAACAATTTTTTTTTTTTTTATTTGAGAACTTGTTAACATTGAAATTATTGATATAATATAATATGAAGACAGGAAGAGTATGTAATGTAGGTAGGCTACCTACAGGCTGTAGGTACAAGTTGTACCTACAGCCTACAAGTTTTCAAGATCAACATTTGTATAATATGAAATTGTATAAATTAAATTCTAAATGTAATGAACTCAATTGAATTAACGAGTTCATTATTTTATGCACCTGTGAATTATAGAATTATTTATACATAATACAATTTTACTTTTATTTTACTGAATAAAGTAGTTATGATAGTGTAATTATATATTCATTAAAATTAAAAGAAAAAAAAATACTAATTCATCAAATTCCTTTACCCAGAAAATAAGATACAAAGATGTTATAATTAATATTATATAAGATAACGTTTTTTATTCCTGTTTAATGATGTATGATTTTTAAGATAAATAGTGATTAAGTAGTTATAGTAGGTACTAGGTAATTACATTACAATTAAACAAAATATATTTAATATTAAAACTTATGTCCTAAATCTAAAAAAATAACACAACACATAAGTTCTTATTAACTAAATTCTTCACCGTTTGTTGTAAACATTAATTGTACATGAAATAGTCAAACATCTAACATCATAATCATTTATAAGTTATATTAGTTATAACATATCAATTATTATTAACTACCCATCGTTATATAACACTTTTTATCTCATTATCTGTCATTATTTTCTACGTTAGTAAATAATAATATTATACCTATATTTTACTTATACGGTGTGTATACTTGACATACCTAATGCAGGTATTATTTTTATGTTTACTCTCGTGAATACAATACACAGCGTCATAGCTACACAGGACTAACAATCAACATGCTCCTTTCATTTTAGTTATGTGTCAATAAACCGAGTTATAGTTGGAGCAATAAACTGTGTTTAAGATTCTACGATGTATTCAATCGTTTTTATATATCAAATCATAGTCTAATTCAACGTGAGTTTATGACCTATTTTTCAATAGTTTTTTTTTTACTCCTAAGATTTTTGTAATCGTCGAGTGTATAATAAATAGATACTAATCGTAAAAACTTAAAACTGTTTATATATTTTTTTTTCATACCGGGTACGATAGATAGTGAACTTCAAATTATGTAAGAAAAAAGCAACCGTGGCGATTACCCATTCAAACTCCAAAAACATCGGCTATCGTCTTCGATCAAGGATGCACGAATAAATACACGAAATAAATCGTATATTTTAAAACCGGTGTAGATATTATAATATTATTTTGTTATGTAGATACCTATAATACGTATTTCCTACATACAAACTGACTTGATTGGCGGTATAAGTTACGCAAAACCGTGGTTTACTGCAGCTGTGGTGTACGCCCAATTTCGTCGTCTTGGTCAACGAATCTCGTGACCTCATTGGGGCCAAGTTCCAATATACCGAAGTGCATATATCCTGTAGCATAATATCCTGTGTCCAACGCACGGGTCGTCAACCGCCGAGTAAACAAAAATAAATACAATTAAATTGTATCCCGTATATCAAACGAATTCATTACGATCAAAGTGTTTACGAATCGGAGAAAGAAAAATAATCATAATATTCTGTCAGAAAGGAGAATGAGAAAACAAAAAGGCGACCGCATCATGTTGTATAGCATTACTAGCCATGGCGAGCAATATAATATTATAATATATGCATCCCATTGCAGCATAATTAAATTATTCTTTCCCGAACGAAAACATTTTATGCTCCTACAAATTATTCATTATTCCTAAGACAATAGACAAAAATAATCTATACCTAATGTGATATCATCGAACGTATTGCGCGATCCTTGACACGGATGTTGTTAGCAGGACCGAAAATATATACGATTGATGAAACGTGTATGGGGTATCCTTTTTATGCTATGTTTGTGTATTTGTGATAGGTACTCATATTGTCACAAGGTCTTTGTGTTCAATATAATATTAGATAGTTTTTAAAATTTTTTTTTTAAGGAACATGTGGACAAATAACACTGATATTTATCTAATGATCATACCTATATAGTTATAATAACATTAATGGGAATAGCTCACGAGTTGTTGAACTATTATTTCTTACTTATTTACCTACTAAGTACTATGCAGTATATCATTACATATTTCGTTTCGTTTCTTTTATTTGAAAAATAAACTCGAGATATCAAGAATCCAAATAGTCAAATATGTAAATGGACCGATAATAACTTATACATATACAAATATATATTTGAAACATTAACACGTTTTCTGATAAAATAAAATGCGCATAGTAAAATATCAATAAAACAATTCATGATAGTCATAAGAAAGGATAACTACCTACAAAAATTTTAATGAATTAAATTTTAAGCATAGAGAATTATAGCAAATCAACCAAAAGATTTAAAACGAAAGAAGAAGTAAACTTATTATAAAGTATAGTATAGTCTATTCATTATTATTTATATTACCTATTTAATATGCTATTATGATTTTCAATAAATTATTATGCATTAAAGTTATTACAAAACACAAATATTAATTACACATAACACTTTTTAAATTATATACGTATTTGGTTTTATTGTTTTAAATAGACATCTCACAAGCCAACATTTTTCAAAATTTCAATAAATGTTTTCTTACTTAATGATCTAATTTTCTGAATCTTTTTCTAAGAATTTTAATACATAATAGTATTAGATTTAAATCCATTAGTGAATTAGTTATAACTTATAAGATATTACTTATTTTATTAGTTATTACATTTATAATATGTTTCAAGTATTTAATTTTCAATAAGCGAAATACTCTACAAAATAATGGTCAATGGTCCAAACTCCCTGTGTCTAAACTTAAAATATGTATACATATACGTAAAAATTACTCGTTTAAAATGAAACATGGTTATCGCTATGATTGAAGTATTTTATTAGATTTGTTACATTGAAGTGGTAATTAACTTTTCTCCAATAGCATATACAATTTATAAGTAGATTTACTAATATTAGAATAAATAATATTATGCACATACCATTAAACTGTTTTCAAAGTTCACGACTTTAAATAACAACACCTACCTAGTTAAAATAACTAATA
Source organism: Aphis craccivora (assembly GCA_009835225.1). Taxonomy (NCBI): domain Eukaryota; kingdom Metazoa; phylum Arthropoda; class Insecta; order Hemiptera; family Aphididae; genus Aphis; species Aphis craccivora. The sequence continues at coordinate 11,384 of VUJU01000651.1, read as the reverse complement.
ATGATAAACGTCCATAAGTACACTTAAATTACTAAACAGTAAATTAAGTTTTCAGAATAAAGAACTAAGACAATTTTACGGGTTACTAATCGTTTTAAAATATTTAATCTAATTGTAAACTGTCATAGTTTTATAATTGTAAATTATTTTGCCATTAAACTATATTTTAAAATTGTTATATATATATATTTGCACTTAATATCTTATCATCATAATTTATCATATATATTGTACACTGTACACTATAATCACTAAAATCCTACTCAATAAAAAATTAATACTAAATAGAGTTATATTGTCAGAAAAGTATAATCACTCACGGGCATTTTGGTGTTATTATTTTGTACGAAGGTCTAAACAAATTAATAATAGGTACTTATATCTACTTATCAACGTTTTTTTAAAATACATTTCTAATTTTAAGCATGATAATATTATATTAAACGGAACGCGTTGTGTAGCATATAAAACGTAATCCTTTCACGATAACAACAAACATAGACTATATTATTATAGACTTCTGTCTACACTAAAAGCACATATTGCATAATATGTATAAAACGAGTTTACTGGATATATGAAGAAAGACCTAGTCATATTTTCGTATTTATTCTAAATATTAGAACGCCACACCGTGGTTTGTTATCTTTATCTTCTCACACGTGTAACACGCAAAACATGTTCAGTGTTCACTCTATACTGCAGCACTGATCGGACATCGGTAATAAATTATTGGAAATTGTTTTTAATTATTTTTTTTTACAAACGTCAAAACTTAAGCAATATTTTTAAGAAGTCCCAATTAAATTGTTTAACGTATTAAACAATATTTTTATCTTAAAACCTGTGCAATACATTTTCTCAGAATTTCCGAATTTCAAAATTATATTAATAAAAACTATGAGATTCCTTCAGAAATATTATTTTATTTATACGACTATATTTCATATATTCATTTAGCGTTTGGTAAACATCTAAAACGGCTGAAAGGTACAAGAGTCAAATTATAATTAGTTTTACAAAGTTCTTTTTTGAATGCTATGATTGATAACATTTCTAGAATAAATTTAAAAGTATCGTAATCCTAATAGCACATAAAAATTCTTTAATTTCTTTTTAAATTTTACAAAATTATAATCTTCGAACACATAAAGAGAAGAAAATTGAGTTTACAAAATTATTTCTAAAAGCTGTAATCCAAGCTGTATAGTAATTCAAACCATACATACATATTATATAATATAAAAAAAACTTAACACAATTATAGGTATTGTAATATGAATAATACCTAAATTGTATTATATTTAGTTAAAATTAAGAACTTTTTATTTTTTATTTGAAAAAAATATAAAACCGCATTTCATAAAACATTAATTGCTCTCGATTATGATAATATTTAAATATTTGCATACAATATCATGCACATTTAGGTCATATGAAACCTTACATTATGATTCATTGATATATAATATTATAGTCTATAGTCTATATATTTCGACCAAGTAATATAAAATACAATAATATGTTATTGGACGAGAATCATTCATATTTATTCATAATCATTCTCAATTTATAACAAAAAATCATCATAGAAAAAATGATTAATTATAAAATACATAATTATTAATACTATTTGCGGTTTTTATCCATTATTACTATGTGTATCGAATTTAGTAAAATAATTTAAATACTTTCTTATATAGACATATAGTACACATAAGCGTACAACAATCAATAAAGTATGTGTATAAATCGATACCTTGAGGTTTAAGATAACTTTCGATACAATACTATTAACTATTGAGTATCCATAACTATATATATAGGTTATATAATATGCATCTTATGCATCATATAATATATTTTAATAATAACATTAACAACACAAATCATTGAAAAGAACGTGTCATCCACCAATCCACCATATACGACAATATTTTAGATTAAAAAAGTCAAAATCATTCACGTACCTACCTATCGTCAAAAGTAACGTAAAATGTAAAATCAATATAATTAATGAACTGACTTGTGCATATAAATAAATATAGGTTAGGTCATTAGTCCTATTATTGTTTTCGAATGAATTGTCTTCAATATACATAATATAATTCTTCAATAAATTAGCCTTAATGTTATGGAGTTCAATAAACTTTATAGAAAATCGATGTACCTTGATGAAATTATTCAAAATCGATTCGGCGGCTATTGATGCATCTGTCCAAAACTCGGGTACGGTGTACACTCTTGGCGCATACAATATAATAATTATATTTTTGAGCGTATTTCAACGTGTAAGCGACAGTATAATTAATATGGTGTTGCAGAATATCTCGATTCGTTTTGATCGCACACTACTGCGCGCATAGGTAAACGTTAAAAAAAAAAATACCTAGTCAGAAGGACTTGTGTCGACGAGAACGAAACTATTCGGTTGAAAAAATAACAAAAAACTAGAAAATTCGGCGATAATAAAAATATTCGTCTGGACGAAAGCCGAGATTGCGCGAAAACGTACACTGCACCGGCGAACGTGCGTTACGACAAGCCGTTCAGTTCAGACTACGCGCCACAGTCTAAACAGCGAGCATTAGGTAGGTATATACCGCTCAGCCGGTCACCCGTCAAGAACCGGCGCCGTGCGTTACCACGGAAACGCATTTCATGACAATTTATTAGCATCATTCGCTCAGTCGTCGGTACGACTCACCTGAGACGGAGATTGAGCGCAACGCGTCAAAACATGTTGATTGTTGACCGATGTTAAACGGTGTGCATGTCGCGGTGGATTCTTCATGTTTATAATTGATTAAACGTTTTTTAATTTTGTCCGTACGTTAAACGTTTTAATTTGTGAATAATAATTGTAATAATAATTGTTTGTGGGAACTATACATTATTGATAAACATATATATGTATAATAACACGGAATACGTACGGTAGGTTTTTTCTTCGATTTTACACTCATTCGCATGCTCGTGAATACGTGTTTTTGAAAATTACAAGGTCAGTCCGTCTGAACAAATCCTTAAATCACGTGTTGATCGAAGAGCAGGGGTTAAAGGGTTAAATAAACCATCATTCAAAAATAGTGAACTAATAGTATTAATTCGATCATCGGGTGTTTAGGTGATAATAAATACACATTTTTAACTTGATATTATTTATAAATTATAATACAATTAATAAAATTGTTGTGAAAAAAGTTTGAATAGTAATAATTTATAAACGTATTAATGGTATTATTTGATTTTACTCTTATTTACTTTTTATGATTAGGTATTTAGGTACTACGATTACTATTTGTTATGATAAGACTAAGACATATAATTTAGTGTTGGTACTTAGACTTGAAATTTTTATTCAAGGTTCCTCAAATTATATTCTAACTCTATATTTACTAAACTTTAAAACTCTTTACCCACATTTTTTATGAGTACTTAAAGTTTTAAAAACTATACAACTGCTTGAATTAACCGAGCTTCGCTCAATATTGTTTTTTCAATACGATGCTTTGTCATTGCTTTCAAATTTATAGTATAATAATATATACAGCACTACACTATGTTGCTCCAAGGTGAACAAAACACATATTCTCAGTATATTGTCAGTATTTTTTTTTTGCAATATGACTTTTAACTTCTTATAACTGAAAATAAATATATTTCGTTGTAATCAATTTAATGTTAGTTTAATTTGTAATAATAAATACTTCTAAGTAGTTTGTTAGTGTATTAATATTATGGTACGGGATAAATAATACAGTTTAAGGTAAAAAAAAAAGTATATAGGTAATTAATTAAATGTACGCAGACATGTTATACGATGTTAAGTGTTCATTCATAATACAGACATCACAACATCAGTAAACTCACTATAATTATTGATGACATAAATGTGTCCATGGAACCATTTAACAGTGGTGGTCGGTGGATAGGAAAAAAACATTTTTGATTACTGACTAATAATATGAATGATTTAAGAATCTCAATTTTTTTATATTTATTTTCTTTAAATAAATGTACTAAAATAAAATGTTGAAGGATTAAATTCAAAAATCCTTGACCGCTCAAAATTGCGATTATAAATTTATAAAACCGAGGAATTCACTGTGCTTTGTTAATATATATACGTTATAAATATTATGGATTGTAAGTTTTAAGTGTACTTACTTTGGCATTGAGTACCTTAGTGACTGTAATGGATTTATTAAGTTTGAACACAAACAGAAATTCAAAAAAAAAATTCTGAATGAATGAGATAGTTAATAGATTATAGTATTATAGTAAATTGTGAAGAAGTAAGTTGGAACCTGTCTCCCTATCCTCATTATGACTAAGTCAAATGTATAAAAATTAATGTAAGCCCTCACCGAGGGTACCAAACTATATTGTGTAGTTAAATAAACGATGCTACAGAAGGGGAAATAATGCTTGCCCAGTTTAAGTTTATACAGCAGGTTAAAATATTTTTTTAAAAAGTGATGGATTTAGTGTTTTGAGTTTTTTATTATTATTTTCTACAATCTATTCATTTATGGTACAATAAGCAAAAAAAAAAAAATAGATAATTTGAAATTGACAGGTTAGGTAAACAGGTTTACAAAGGGTTATTTAGTATCTAGTATTTAATTATTTATTTACCTACATTTAGACTTTTTTTAAAACTGGTAGGTTGAATCAATGTTTGTCTAAAATATAGCTTATATGTTATAAGTCAATACTGGCGAAAATATACTGAAAATTAGTGAACAAGTATTTTCGTGGTATAAATAGCTTAAAATTGGTGTAGATAATTCAATATTTTATTAATATAATTAATATATAAAAATATATACAATGAGAGTCCAAAGTTTTTTTTTTGGAATTTGTGCAGTTTTATTATAATCATATATTTTATTATTTTTGTAGTGTATATTATAGAAATTAAAATCAGAGGGGGTAATGATTCTTTTTCTCATGTAGCAATTTCCACAAGAATAGCAAATAAACCAGAACACTAAGAAGTGAGAGTAATATAATACTATTAATACTAAAGAATCTAGTCAATTTTTATTAACTATTATACATTACCGATATAATTACTACTTTATAATCTAATCCCATAATGTTTTTTTAATAGGATTTTACCTAATTTTATTTTAGTATATTATACACCTAATCACCAATCATCAATCTAATATTCGTTTATAACATGTCTCTGCACTATTAATACGTCAGAAATACGTACCTACCTGAAATTGTATTAATTGATAAGCTTTGGGTTGAGAATTTGAGTGAGATCTAAGGCTATCAATGAACATCTTACATAAAAATGTCTTGCTTATTTCTGAAAAGTTTTTAGACGAAATTAAGTGTTGAAGGTATAATTAGTGATTATAATAATATATGACACATGAGTTTGTTATTTCTCAGGGTAATATTTCGAAATAATTGCATTGTTTTCAGATTTGAGATGATATAATATTCACATAACTGGAGTGTTCAATCATTGTAAATACAATTATTAAATTTTGTATAAAATAATTGTACACTGTAATACTAAAATCATCATACTACTATTATGTAACCGTGTTATTATTCCATATTTTAAATCATAAAAAAAAATGTATTTCAAGATCAGAATTATTCCCAATAAAGGAGTGTTGTTCATTAGTATCCAGAAAAATATATTTAAATTTATTATTTAAATATTTATATATAAATCAAGATACAAGAGTCTTTTAATATAGGAAGTGATTAATGAGCAGTATGTCTAGATCCTAAGTGTTCATACAATTGCATACTTTTGCAGCCAAAATAAATCTTTGTAAAGAATAACAGCAACTTATAACATTGCAATTTAATATTATAGTACCTCTATTTTTTTTTTTTTTCATATTTTTGTAAACGTTTTTATGGTTATTTAATCTTTAAAGATTATGTCTAAAGATCAACTTACTATTTTTATTAAATAATAGTACCTATGAACATTTTTTTTTTTTGAATTTAAGTATTTTAACTGTATCAACAATTTAATTGAAATACCATCCTTTATATGTTTTAGATTTGTCATTGTTCTCATTTAAATCCAAAAATAACAATCAAACAAAAAAGTTAAAATAATAAAATAGTGAAATTTTCTAACGAATATTTGATTCGAGTGAATGAAGGTTAGAATCGTAAAATATAAGATTTTACTCATTGTCAATGATAACAGCAAATAATCAAATTAAAAATTATACTTTATTAAATCAAGTCAAACCACTTTTACTGTAATTACAAATATTAATAATATTTGTGTGTAGCCATTAGCTTAGTTTTTTCATTTAATTTAATTTATATTATATGCATTTCATCTGACCTTATAATATGTTGGAATGGTTCAGAACATCAACAATTATCCGTCCAACCGGTTTTCTCAAATAATAATGTATTTTCTATTAAAGTACTAAATAAAAAAGATAATGTTCTATATTTATTTGGTTTGTTTATAATAATAATGTATCAATGTATGTCTGTAGTTACACTAACATTAGGTCAAGGGGATACTGAACTGATTTCCTTCAAAATATAGTGCAAAAGAATAATATTTCGGCATTATAAGCTTTAATATATCGGTATATAATTATAGAATAAATTGTGATAGGTTATGTTGGGTATCTACTTATTTTAATATCTATACTTGCCTAAATACTATTTTTTTCAATAATTCTATGTGCAAGATTTAAATGTTGATTTCATAATTATTTATTTATTTAATGAGTACATGTTTTAACATATAATGTATAATTATTTACTTGTTTGTATAATGTTTTATAAACAAACACTGTGGATTTTCTTATATAATCGATCCCTTTTTATGAAAGTTAAATCACACAATTTAATCTCATAAAATGGTTTTTTTCATAGTATTTTACATTAAATTTAAAAATGATTTATTTCACCTGGGGTGGATCAATAACGATTAATTACGAATTCGTATTTTGAAAACGTGTTTGATAAAAATATTATAAGAATGTTTATTTTTTTGTTTGAGAATTATATATACTCTGTTTAATAAGAGAGCGCTTATTTTGGCACTGATTCTGGGCATCCTCAGGTTACCGCACCCTACCAATGTGGAAGCTGTCTTGATCAGTGGCGTAATTTGGTTATGTTTTTAGAGAGGTATGAAATATTTTTACATTTTACCTACAACCTACTCCCCCCAAAAAAAATGTATTTATCATAAACATCTCTTATAAGTGCAATAAATTTATGTACGCATGTGATATGGAAATAAATAATTACAAAATATTCAATAATATATCATAATAATATCAGTAAACAAATGTAGTTAACCAATCTTTTTTTTCTAAGGCACCAAATCGCCCCCGTAATTACACCATTGGTCTTGATGGTTGAACAAAGTCAAAGCATTGCACAGAAGAACCGATTTTCGTCGAGTCGCGACGGGTTCTCTCGCTGGAAAGTTTACTCATTACTCATTAGCCATTACTCAACGGTAAATTTACAAGACAATTTACCTGGAAAATATTTAAGTATACTTAAATAAATCATATTTTTTAAGTATAAGTACTCCAATTACACCCACGGAAGTGGGTACTTGAGATATAATTTTTAATATGCTATTTAACCTTCTATTTGACAATAGGAGGTCATTTAAACTTGACTGTTTAATTATTCGGTATTTTTCTGTGTTTAGATACTTATCTTTACCGTTTTGTGCTAAAATGTTGTAGTATAAAATTAAAACTATTAATTAAATAAATAATAAATAGTTTTTTATTCAAGATATATTTACAGGATTATTTATCCATATTAATAAATTCTCCAGTAGCTACCATATTTTACTATATATTTTTTTAAGAATTATAACAATTTTTATCTAACCCAATTATCAACTAATTTATTCCTTTTTATAGTTAATTTAGTTTTATAACTAAAATTTATTATCATTTGTACTTTAATTTAATTAGTATTATTTTAGTTTTTATAAATATTTCATTTGTATTGCTATTTTAATTTTATGGACAATGGTTTGGAAGATATTTTAATTAACATGACAAAAATGAGAAGGATCTAAAAGAAAATTACATTTTTTATGACCATTAATAAATTTACGATTATATTAAACACATGGAATGGCGCAAATTTTCATTTCTTTTTCGACATGCGTGATTATACGCACAATTGCAAAATATACTTATAGAGGTATATATTTAAATTTATTAATGCAACAAAAAATTATTTTTAAACATTTTTTGATATAAATGTCACCATCCATAGATTTATATTCTTAAAACTAAACATTTTTATAAATCCCCAAAAAGTTCCAATCATTTTCATTCTTGTGTACAAACTATGTACGCATTGGGCATAGTCCTCTCATAAATGTCAAATACATGTATAAAAATAAACTAATAAATTATAAATAAACTAATAAAACTATACAGAGTGTATCACAATGATATGACACATTCAAATGTAAATTTATTGTACCAAGTTTGTTATATCTCTATAATAGTATGATACACTATGTATATTTCAAATATTCCCATTTTAGAGATACCTACTTGTTAAAAAATACTTTTTAAATATATTTTGAATATTTATTCAAATATTTTTACTATTTTTAACTATTTTTTCTTTTAATAACACTAATAGTTATAAACAATTATTTTTTTTACTTAAAAGTAGCAACAGTTTAGTATATTAAGCAAACTTCTCATTTGTTATATTATATATATTTTATATTAAAATACAGTGAAATAAAATATGTACTACCTTTGTATATTATGTTTCTATGTGTATTGTGTACAAAAATACTGTTATATTTTTACATAAAGCTTAACTCTAAACATTAATATAATTTAAAAAATAAAAGAAGCTGCAGGTACCCTCAGATTAAATGAGATGAATTTTAAATTAAAATAAAAAGAGTATTATTGCTATTACGATACAAAATTAAAAAATGTTTAATAATTTAAAATTAAGAAATAGTAATCTTAATCATTATCATAAATTCATAATAGATTTTTTCATCTTTTATCGGGATTTCACTAGATACAACTTTGTAATGGTCAATGAACATTAAGATCACTATATTACTTACAACATGTAAAACCTATTTTATTATATTTATATCAATATTATTGAACAATAATATCGTTTTGGGTAATTGGCTTCAATAAAATAATTCACAGATCTATAAAATATTGTATTGTTTAATTCTTCCTGTAAAAATGACATAGCTAAGACAGTTTAACCACTAGTACTCAGTAGATATTTAATACATAATACACAATATATATACAAAGAATATTTGGATATGATTTTTTTGAATTTTAACTCTAATTGCTCATTAGTCATTATATAGTCATTAATGTCTATTGACACCAGCATTGATATTCACTGATAAGCTAAAATCAATATAGGTACATAATAATATTAATAACTAGAATTGAATATATTTCAAAATTATATATAATATGACGTATTTTATATAGAGCATATAATATTTATTGTATATGTTTAAGGTTAAATGTTTGTATTGCCATATTAATACAATTTACATTTAATAAAATCTCATCATATAAATAAATATTAACATTAAAATTGTAGTTCCGGCTTTGTAAAGAGAAAAACGAAGTTTAGGTTATGTATTTTACTTTGGTTAATTTTTCTAAATATTATGTATTTTATGTTTGAAAACAACTTCTAAAGAACCTTGATATTTTGTGTCTATTCGTATTAAGCAACAAATACACCAAATTTAAAGAATATAAATGTCAGTTTTTATTAACTTATAAACAGACTATGCTGCGTTTTTGGATTAATTTATTAAGACAATGCTACATATATTTTAATGATATCCTAAAATCCACAAGGTTGATATTCAGTTATCTCCACATCTCATTTAAAATTAATATGCCTATCGACCATCAACCAACTTTTTTAGTACTAGGTAGCCTTAATAAAGTATAATCAGGAGTTAATATTTGAATACAACTTAATGTTTAGTGTTTGATATTATTTACGTAAATAAATTTTATGTCAGATTTTATAGCCATCAATCACTATACTTAGAACCTGTAGTATACGAAAAGAAAAATAATAATTATTCAAAACTTTGAATTTCTACAAAGTTTATCTGTAGATTTAATATTTTAATATTTACTTTTTTGATATAATTTCACCATAGTGCAATTTTACACCAGTAAAAAATAATAAAATAATAACTAAATTCATTTCAATAATGAAATGATAAAAAAGAAAAAAAAACTATTGGTATAAATAACAACTATAAATAATACTCGAGTACATGACATCTGTAAACATAACATAACTTAAACATTTTATTTGAATTTCTCTCTAGAAAAATATATTATAAAATATAATACATATAATCGAAATCGAATATAATTTCTAAATAAAACAACATTATTGTAAACAATATCGGTTTCTGCAAAAAAAATTGCGACCGTTTTAACTTTTATTTTCAAAAAACACAATATGATTAGGTATGCTAAATACATGAATTAATATAGGCATTGTTCTTTTAACAATTGTTTGCTTTCCAAATTTTACAAGTTTAGAACTGACAAAAAAATTAAATTGTTAGGTTTGTTAAAAATTGTTTCATACTAGGTATGACATTGGTTCACAAAATACACTATTTAAAAATATTAATTTATAAAAACTACATAAGGCCTAAAAAGAATATTTAGTATATACATTATACATAAACATAATACGTATTTTATATAATTATAAATACCTATTTACTATATTATATTGTTTATATGATATCGATCTTAGAAATTCTATGTTTTTATTTTATACATATTGAGAAAATATAATTATTCATTATGTCATGTACTAATGCTTTAAAATAGTTTATTGGAAAATTTTTAAAAGGAAAACATCAATATTTTATGGAGAGTAGGTAATTATGATGTGTTTTTTTTTCAGCTAAAAAAGTTAAAAGGTGCAATCATGCTATATTTTAGACTTCAAAGCAATTGTGTTAGAGTCCGTGCACCAGTGTCTCAATACTGAGTTTATTTTATAGAAGCTTTAGGTTTATACTCTAATTTTTTTAACTTTGTAAAGTGATATAAAATCGAGAAAATTGAATAAAGGTCAAGAAAAAAGTATTTTAAGAAATTATCGGCGTTAGTTTATTTTAAATTATTATGGACCCGGTTGTATCCTTACTGGTAACTTTAATTAAAAGAACACATGAGCAATAAGGTACCAAACCTATATAGTTGATGTACAATGAAACTTCCTTTAAGGGACACCTCTAAGTAGTGGTTGCCTCCAATTAGTTTACATCATTTTAGCGAACGAGAGTGTTCGCATCAATATTTAGAGGTATTTTTTTTTTTAATTTATCTTCA
>VUJU01000650.1:70030-82169 GCA_009835225.1 Aphis craccivora | reverse complement strand
TAAAAAAATTGTAAATTTATTTTTCCTGATTTACTTAAGTATATATAATTATATATTATATACAAGCATAAAAAACACAAAGGTACCTACTATTAATCCTCGAGTATATAGTGCATATCTCAAACAGTACGTATCATTTCTATACGATTATACCTCAATAAAACAAAACAATTATACAACAAGTATGTCATAATAGTTTTCGACAAGAATCACTACCGAGGACATATATAATTATATTATATTGCGTAGGTATATATTTACGGTATATAATTAGCTGGCGCGCCGAAGGTTTGATTGCATCTCTGATGGTTCGACGTGCATAATATTATTGACAACGTTTTCGTTTCGACGATCCTCTAGAGCAGTGCACCCGTGTGTAGGTACTACACAGTCAGGCGTAAATGTGTGACTGCAGTATAATATTATGTAGGTACTTTGATTGCGTATATATGATGTAGCTATGTAGAAACGCGTGATAAAATCGAAGGATTGTACCCGGGATCGTATATTATATTTATAGAATATATATATAAGTTAGGTATAATAATAGGTATAGTATTATACGTTCATATTATATGTCGATGTAACGTCCCATACACTTAGCTTCGCTTGGGTCTCGAAATCGATGGTTGTCAAGACCGCAATTTTCTGAACAATTTGTTACACGCACCGCCCGGTCGGCGGAGGGTATAAAATATATATAAATATAATAACAATAATAATATATAGTTCAACCTGACTTATAAATGATATAAATATTGAACCCAAACACTGTATTGTGCCGCGTCGTTCACTTTGTGTACAGACAACATTGCGTTTGTTTGGACGTGCGGACGACAATGGGCACCGACGACCTAGATATGAGCGTAAATGCCTTTGCGGTCAGAGAGGCCGCATTCGTCTTCGGCGGAATCTTTTGATTTATGATCGGGTCCGTTCATATATCATTGGCAACGGCGCGTTATTCATACAAAAACCGTAACGGTACATTTATTTTATTTCGTTTTATTATTTTTCGACCGCACATACATAATATTAGGTAGAGATACGTATATATACCCGGACTGCTGCCGCCGCCACACCCGTGTTTCAATTTTGTTCGGTCACCCTGCAGACACAATAATATGACACGAACTACATCCTTTTCAGTATCGAACTAAAATCACTCGTAGAACAGACCTCAGACGTGGATGCGAGTTAGTGTACAATGTAGATACAAGCAAGTGATTTTTTTTTTATTATTTTTTTTCCATAATAATAGACAGATTATAATAGTTTACATTATACACATTATAATTGATAATATATATTATTATATGTACATATTTTCTTATGCGTAAACGATATATTATGTGAACATATACACGTGTTTTACTTATACATATTACTGTACATTAGAAGACAAATCATCAACACGCGGCAATAACCTATAAATTGAGGTATGTAACTATATATATATGTCGTAGGTCACATGGAAAATCAATTTTTTTGCGGTAAGACTAAGCTAGGCTAAGACTATACAGTATATAGGCTCTTTGCAATGGTGTAACCCTTGTGAACTATAATTATTATTTTCCAAACAGCCTGCTGTTTTTCAGGCTCGTTGCATACAGACTAACAGCAGTTAGGCTGGTTATAAAAAAATTGTAGTTCTTAAAAGGTCTAACTACTGTTATAGTCTGTATGCGATGAGCCTGAAAAACAGCAGGCTGTTTGGAAAAATAATAAGTAGTTCGCAAACGGGCTACCTCATTATAAAAAGCCTAGTCTTTTCTCAAAAAAGCTAATTTTTCATATGGCTTACGGGCTACGACATAGATATATATATATATGTATCTAATATCTATGGTAAACAGGTAAACGTATATTTATATAGTGTATATGCAATATGTATACATTATAATCGCTTAAGAAATCGTTTATGTAGGACGTATAAGTACTGTAGATGTGTATATAGAATACGCTGCACTACGTAGATTCTTATATTATATTCTATATTTTATAGAAGTACGACTATACCTATGTAGGTGTGAGAATGTTCGTGTGATATGTGTAAAAACACAAAAAATTACATGTATAATTTTTATAGTCTATTATTGTGGCTGTTTACGCATACACTACTGAAAAAACATTACTTGCCACCTGAGTTTTCTATACATAAAATATAATTACCTGTAAATATTGTTTTAGATGCACAAAATTCATATCAGATATTTCATTATAAATTGTATTCACATGTTTCTCGTTCCGTTTACCTCGAGCGAGCTGCCACACGTGTGATAAACAATATTAATATTATGTTATCTCACGTTTATAGAGTGTACAATAAGACTTTTAGTGTAGCGTGTAACAATATAATATTCTCCTATACATTTCATTATAAACATGTTGCTGATGATTAAAAATGAATAATTATTGAATTTTTTATTACGTCTTTAGACGAATAGATTATCTATTTTTGGTATACGCTATATGTAAAATCGTAAAATACTTGTATCTATATGGCTTACGATTTTTCATATTTGTAGTAAAAATAAAGTTTAATTTATACATTAATAAGTACCTACCACTATTCGTTTATCAACATGGAATCTATCAATATCTGGTGACTATATTTATGACATTCGCGTGCTGTGCTCTAAATGTAATTTAGAAGCATTATTATACGATTCCTTTCTGCGGATTATAAATAATAGCTACTATAATAATATTATATTTTAAAATAGGTATTTATATATAAGTTATTATTCGCGAAGCACTATCAAATTCGATTGTTTTTCGCAATTATATTTTTAACGAGTGAAATATAAATTACTTTGATTTGACCGTACAATATCGCACAGCTTCCCGTAAATAACATTATACTATAGTCGTTTGTTTTTTTTCGGTGTTACTATATTTATACGATGATGGAGTACAATAAAACGTTTATAGAATCATAAAAAAGCGCCTTATTTGTAATGACCTACGATGACCTAAAGTGTATGTACTTTATAGGTATATAAAATATAAACAATACACACGCGTGTTGTCAATCTCGTTGACAGTGTTTTTTCTGCCTCTTATCGGTATAATATACAGTCTATAATGTATAGTCATATTTTATATGTAACTACATATTATTATACAATTAGTGTTTTAATTGCAGGTAGGTAATAATATACGAAATCCACAAGTCGTTCCGTGTATGAATAGACCCACTGTAGCAGCAGTCTGACACACACACGCGAGCCGCTGCAGTGCGTAAATGTCTATAAGTATGTACCTATACATAAATGAATAGTGTGAATACAAATACTACACACACAAAAGAAGTTCTGTATGCATGAGCGAGTGTGTATGTGTGTGTGTGTGTGTGTGTGTGTAAAGGAAATGAGTAGCGCAATAATCGTAAAATACGTTTTTATTATCTGGGCCGAATTGCCACTTCTCGACGTTCCTCCGACCACTGAACCCCCCCACTCAGTACGAGGACCGTTTAAGCAATCACCTCGCACTCCGTCGGCGATATAAAACTACGTATATTATTTGTTTATAATAATAATTTAATAATACGATATAATATAGTTCGCGTCGATCGAGCTGGCGCGCGCGCAGCCCATAGTCAAATAATGCGCTGCCGCGCGTATATACTATACAAACTTGTCATTTTTATTACGCATTAATGACGGCGGGGGCTATAAAAAAAAATTTTATGTCCAATTTTATTGCTCGCCGACGTCTCGGTATATATTATTATTTTTATTATTATTGTATGTGTTTATATACGACGTTATCGTCACGACCTACGGCACGTCTAACGCGGGTTGAGGTTGGTCGTATACGCATATAATAGATACCTATATACAATATATAATATTCACATTTTATTTATACGCACTGGATGCGAAATTGACATACTATAATAAGTCCTATACTTATTGTGATACAAATCCAAATTGTTAGGTATATCGTTATATTGTTAGCGTTTTATGAGACGCAGTAACTATACCTACATTTTTAGCATATATATATAAGTAGGTACCTATAAACTTATCGTAATATTATGACGTGGTTTTTTTTAAATAGTTTGATGTTTACAGAATTGATTTTATTGCACAAATACATAATATACATCTATATTATATATAGATACATATTATAATATATTATATCATACTTCTGCAGCTGCAACTATACACCTCACAACTATATAAGTATAAAAAATGCCTATTGTGATATTTATAATATTAAAATATGATATAATATTTATATGCACGCGCCTGTGGCATAATTTTGTAATTAAAAATCGTAAGGTATATAATAATATATACCT
This sequence comes from Aphis craccivora, assembly GCA_009835225.1. Taxonomy (NCBI): domain Eukaryota; kingdom Metazoa; phylum Arthropoda; class Insecta; order Hemiptera; family Aphididae; genus Aphis; species Aphis craccivora. The sequence goes on along the minus strand of VUJU01000650.1, from coordinate 77,854 downwards.
ATATATATATATGATTGGGTATAGCGCAAAAACATATTATTTAGACTTAACTATAGAGTATATAGGTACTATATACATATGTACCTATACTCTAATATACATACCTATCAAATATAAGGTACTAATTAAATACTCTTAACTTTGAATGACAACATATTTTTAGTAGTCTTTATAAAGTATTTATAATAATATCATGAGTGTACCTATGTATAGATACACTAGATATTTCTAATAATAAAATGGATTACGGCTCACGCAGATGTTTATATCAATTTTCACACACATATATAATATTATATACTATACAGTATGCTTAAAATCCTAAATATATCAGATAATACTTCTAATGATAGATTAATATGATTTAGATTTTAGATACCTATTAAGGTACTTATTAATTTATATGTAATTAAGAAGTACCTATAATAATAACTAATTTAATTTATACGAAACTGTTATAATTTATATCTACTATAATATCTGTCTATAGATATATATATCCTATATTATGTATAACGATGTACTTATATACAATAATTATAGTATAATAGGTAAATATCGTAAATAACTTGATGTTCTTACCTATAGTATGATAATTATTCAACACTTTAACCATTTGTAAGCAACTATATATATAATAGCTATATAATATAGATACACTAAAACATATAGGTACTATTTTTAATACACTATAGTATAGTCTATAAATTATGTATAATATATGATTTAATAAGTATATATAGGTAGTCACCATATCATGATGTATAAATAATTAGCGCAGTTATATAAACTATACTTTCAGTATAAGTACATGTATTAATGTAGTTTTTATAAAATATCTACTTTAATAAAGTGTACCTATAGTTAGATATTTACTTGCACTGTATAATTCATATATAATTATTATAAACGTTTATTAGTTAAACATAAAATCGTTATGTGTAACAAAATGTTGTATAATATTATTTATATGCATTATTATAACCTATATATATATTAACTTAGGTCTTATAGACTCTTATATGGTTATCTATATATGACTATATACCTATTTATTTACATAATACATTAAACTATTGCACTTTGAAATTTCAATGCATATTTTAATTTATAATTAGACGTCTGAAATAAATCATTCGCTGAACGTGTTTTATATTATACGCTGTATAGGTATACACGTCATATAGGTGCATATACCTATATATTTTACAATACATCATATTTCTTCAATGAATTCGTTTTGTGCATACAGCATTAAAAATATAAACTATAAGGTTAACATTATATCGCAGAACGTTATTGATTGCCACGGGATTTAAATTCGCCACCGAGACACAACAATAATAATAATTTATAAAACATAACTCATATTTAGGTACTGTATTATATTGGTGTGGAGTTTTTTCAAGCGTACGCACTTATCGATAGAAGAAAATCGGCCAAACTATACATCTGTTATTATATAACGAATAGCTATTATATTATACCTATATAATGTAAAGGTTCTTATATACGACTTATATGATACGCAACGTATATAATTTATATATAGGTATAGCAATAGGTACACATGTCGCGAGTCTTAGCTGTTGCAGGTTTTTTTCCCCGCGGATATGTGTCATCGGTTATTTTATATTTTCCACTCGACGTGCTCTTTTTTGTCACGTTACCAAAGGCAAACGGAGCCGAAAATTTCGCAGAAAAATCGAATACCGAGTACCTATGTGCGTATTATAATATTACATAAAAATCATATTGTCGTCGTAAGAATTTTTCGCCGTCGTGACACAATAGACGCGTCCGAGCGCTGCGTTCGGACAAAGCGTTCGGGCCGGCGGGCTAGCGAGCGAGCGAAAGAAACTAGAAGAAAAAAAATAAATATAATACGAAAAAATACGAAAAAAATACCCACACGAAATTCCGCGCGGACGGCTGCAGCAGAGTCGCTCGGCCGATCTACGTTGGGCGAGACGCGGCGCGGAGGGGAACCTTTTGTCGCCGCCGCCGAGGCATTCATGGCCGCCCCAGACGCCCGTCCAATAACTCAATCGCGGGCCCCGCCTCCCGGATTGCGCGCGCCTGGAAGCCATCTTAGCCGGTCGGCGCGGTGTGTGACGGCGCGCGCGGAGATCGATTCCCCGCCGACCCGTTGGCGCCGGAGACCGACACCGCCGTGGCGCGCATTCGTCGTCGTCGTCGTGTGCCGTCGCCACCGGTCGGCCGAACGACGACGACGACGACAAACATTCCTCCTGCACGCGCTTTCGGGCAAACGGACGAGAATGCGCGCCGGTCTGCCGAATAATATGAGATCATCACTGGCGACCGAGAGCATGTCGAAGCGAAGAACAAAAAGAAACTAAAAAGTAAAAAAAAAAAAAAAATTAGTTACCTACACAAAAAGATCGGTTTCGTTAAAACAAAAATCGACGTATTCCGTTGCCCATTGATGCTAAACGTACATGGTATAATATTATGTATAATATGGTCGCTACAAAAATAAGGTATACCGTGTCGTCGGTCCATGCGATGCGGTTTATACCGCGCTCACGGTGACGCTATAAAAATTTTAACGAAACAGCTCGGACGCGGCACACAAACATGGCTGCGATCACCGCGACGGAGGTTTTATAGCCTCGTCGCCATAAAAACCGAGTATACGGGGAAAAAAAAAAGGCCGTATAATACGACTTTCGTCGTCGTCGTCGGGTCTTTTATACACACGTATATCGTTATTACATGGCGGGGCCCTCCGATTCTCTGTTACAAATTATTTTATTATTTTTTCGTTCGTCCGGGCCGGGGATCGTCGCCGTCGTCGTCGTGTACTGCTGTACGCTGCAACGTATACGATGACACGTGCGTACGTCCGCGATCCGTCCGTCGTCCGTCAGTTCGTCCGTCGCGCACGTTTCATTTCTGCGTGTCCATCATTCACTGTCCGCAAGACCGTTTCGTATCCGCCGTTTTCACACGCCTCTATATGTTCGCGTTTGCGTAAGACGTCGCGAAATTGTGCTATACGTGGTGTAAAGGGTTGTTTAGGTATAGGTACTATATATTACAATATGTTTATCTACTCGTAGGTGTACTAGAAATACATAGATATCTATCAACGTTTTGTCAGTCGACCACGGTATAGCGCGTTTCAAATGTAGCGCTACAAACATATCCGGTAAGTTTGATGTGTACTATATATACCTATATAGATAATGCGCTGATACATGTTATATATATGTGTGTGTGTGTGTGTGTTAGTGTTGAAAAAAGCCGCAATTCTACAGTAAGTACAGTAAAATAATTAGGTATATATATGCTATATTGATATATATATATATAACCTGGTATACATGATGCCTGGTAACGCAACGATTATAGGTAGGTACCTATACAGTATACATAGGTATACAAATAAATAAATAAATACCTATACCTACATGTATTTACACTTATAATGATATATTAGATACTCACTACTTAATACTAAGTATATTATTAATATAATATTAGTTTTTAAGAAAAATAAAGAATTATGTTTTAAAATTATTTAAGTTAATTTAATGAAGGTATTATTATTATAATAAGTGTATTACTCTATAATTTTTATGTCTAATGCAAGTATTGCCATTACTTATTATTACTTAAAGAAAAGTAGACATAAGTATAGGTACTAGCTGGTAGTTATAACTTTAAACAATCCTACATCGTTGTTATAAAAATTAATAATATTATAACGATCAGTGGTATTGTTGTCTTAAATTTGTAACTTCTGGTTAATAATACAACTTTAATAAAAGCATAAGCAATTAATTAGGATTAGATTTTGCTATTTTCAGACGATTGTCGAATTAGAAAGTTTCACTGTAAAAGTGTAGGACAGTGTTATAATTTTAGAAATTGAATAAAAAATATATAAGAAATAGGAAAAGAATTAAAATCATATTTCAAAAAAATCATGGAAAAACTTTGTAGATACAGTCGGTATTTTGTTGGTTGTAAAAGATAAACCAGTAAACCATTTTTAGCAGTTAAAATAAATGGAACAAGTTTTAATAGTATACTACTTGTTTATAAACTGTATATTTAAGTACATTAGATGTCTTAATAAGAGATAAAGAAAATTTATAATATACATAGAAAACCTTTAAGAATTTATAACAATAACAATGGAAGAGACAATTAGTGGAACAGCGTATAGATATATATAAAGTTAATATATATTGTAAGAGATTAGACATTTAGAAAAAAAAATTAATTATAATGCTAGTACATACTACTGTTAGTAAAACTTATTCATCTTTTTATGATCAAGAAAAATATTTAAAAACCCTAAAATTATATAAATTATCTGTTATATATAAATTATGCCTACGCCTACCTATACTAATATCTTATTTTTACAATAGGCTCAATAAGGAGTGGGAATATTTTTTTCTGGACATTTTCGAAGGTACACCTTGTAGTAGTGTAAATACCTACCTCTTGTGATCGGCTCTGTTTCTGAATGTGATTTATAGATTACTCCTTCGAAACATCTTCTTTGCCAGCCTATAAAAGTTTAATATAATAGATAAGCATATCTGACAGTGACTGACACTAATTCTTTAGAATACTGCAATGAGTTTGTAGGTCACCGTCATGTTTTGTTTTGTTTATATTTTTTATTTTTTATGATAGAATATATATACCTATATATTTAAAAAATGTATGACTTTAGTAACCTACCAGTTAAAAAACTGATACTATAATTATATAATACCTTAACCAGGTAAAAATAAATTAAACCGTAATTTTAGATAACAAGAATAACTATAGGTAGTACTTACCTATATTTATAATATTGTTATGATAATTATTATTATAAATAATAATTACACGTACTAAAAATTAATTATAGCATTATTTTTCATGCCTATGCCTATAAATATTAATAATATAATATTATTCAAATGTTAAATTATTTTCATTTAATTTTTGTTTTGTATGTTATTATTTGACTAACCATAACTTAAATAATATTATATATAAGTTATTTTACATATTAGTAGCAACACATTTAATTCATCTTATTATAAAAACATACATTGGTAGTTTATTTTTGAACAACAATTATTTTAGTTTAAACGTTAATATACCAACACTACTCACTACCTATATATAGGTAATTTACGGACAAGAAATATTAATTTATTAATTACTGTGTAATATTATAATAATTTCGTAATAAAAATTGTAAGCAACTGTTAAATCGTCGCACCTAACTTATGTATGTATATACTATATGTTATAAAGAAAAAGCATTGTGCCTACATGCTGTAATAACTATAACTAGCTATTTAGCGGGGATAATTTATCTCAAGTTAACATACTCGGCCTACGGTAGTTTTTTTTGTTTTTGTTTCTTTTACATTTTCACTATGTTTAGATATTCTAGATTTAGAACAAACCCTTTTATTATTTTTTCGTGTGTTGTTTTTCTAGGTAGTTAACCTGCTATAATTATGACCAATTTTAATATTTTGGAATACATTATATACATGTACCTGTATACATAATATTATACCTATATCATATATTATATGTAAATTATTCATAAGACTATTGGTGGTTGAACGTGCACCTTACAATAATACAGAACTACGCGGTTCAACGATCGTTTACAATTTTATGGAAAAAAAAATACAATATATATATACATATAATAAAATACCTCTATACTACAACCTAATACAATAACATTTTTAAAATATAGGTACATCAATGGTATACTTGAATAATTATATATACCTACATACGTGGATATCTGAGTATTTTTATAATATAATGAATTCTGTAAATAATGTGTTTTAAATATTACTGACTTAATTATTATAATAATATATAGACGTAATAACCATTAACCTTTATGATTAAGTAAGGGTTATCAATCTATAACATATAGCATTTGATATATTTGTATTGTTATCTTTATTATCTTTACAACTGTGATACATATGGATATGTCTGTGTGTCAATGACCAATTTTCAGTGCACACGTTACCTTTTACTTATATTATTATTAGTTAGAAAAAATTACGATTTGAATGTCCCTCACATGCAAGTGATAATCCAAATAATACTTTACAGCAATACAGAAAAATTCAAAATTATTCCTATAGTATTTTTGTTATTGTTTGGGAAAAGAAATAATAGAATGTATAGATTACTTTTCATACAGGTTTTCGATAATGACTATAATTATATAATTTCAGATAGACAAATAGGTATGACTATATAAGTATATAATATTACTGTTATTTGTGAGTTATTCAAATTTTATAGTTATATTATGGTTTTTATCTCTATAAATAACAAAAAATTATTGAAACATATTTAATATAATATATTATATAATGCATGAATAAACGTTCATAGTATATATTATTATGTTATACGTGCGTTATCTATATTATATGTATATAATATTATGATATTACTGTAGTAGGTGTCGTATATTATATACTCTATTTTTAATTTATAATATACACGAGTATATGACATTAATCAACGACCTTAGTCACGGTATCATTTAAAAATATATCGATTTTAGTGAAACGTGGCACTATTATTGTGACCGTGTCCACCCTCATTTCAAAATTTTATCTAAGTCCTTATCAATCCTTATGGGACAATCATATATACCTATAATATATAATTCTCGTCGAGTGCTAAACAGTTTGTACACAGTCCCTGCAATTTATCATTTATATTATTTTCCCAAAAAATATAACTCACGCTTAAGTCCGATTATATATTATTCTATAGGTGTATAATACCTACTCGAATAATTAAAAAGTCGTTTTCCGCGTGTTTGTGGTATAATGTGGTTTTAAATACCCTCAAGACTCGGTGGGGTGTGTGCATGCACCAATATACACATATATCTATATATAATAATACACAGAGTTGGCTTCTCACGCAACCGCTAGACCATTTTAAAAATCTGATTATTTTTTCGACATTTTTTTTTATTTGGGGCGAGAATGAAAATATAAATGGCCCGCACACCGATGATAATTACCGGAAATTATATATAGGTAACCGGTTAGCGGCTCTTCAGGCTATAACAAATATTTTATTTTTCGGCTTACCGAAAACCGCAAGTTTGAAATTTTTACGGAGCAATAGTATTGATCAAATAGATTGTCCGTGATACGGGTTCAGGGCAAAGTGAAAAACCATGCGGGATCTATCAAAAAAAAAAATCTTCAATAAAATATTAAAAAAAAATCTATATAAACAATAAACCGCTAAGCATCTCACCATCAATTTGGGCGGATTTCATGTTAATGATTTAAAAAGTACAATGCGTTATTATTAGGTACCTATAACTATTGAAATATAGTTTTATAGTAGAAATTAAGCTAATATATTATATATTTGCATATGAGTTAATTTTTAAAGATAAATCAACTTAAACTATAGTAGTTAAATATATAATTACTGGGAATAAAATATACTTTATTGTAGCATATACGTAGGCAGTAGCCGGTAGGTCTAAAATATTTATCGCTGAAATGAAATTTTAATCATTTATAATTAATTATAGATAATATAAAAATATATATATAGGACATAAGTATATATATATAGTTGAGTACGTTATAAACAACTATTTTGGAGAGAGGTTTAAGATTGTGTATTTTCATACTTGTTACTATGTGTAACAACAATTTCATTGACAGAAACCGTTTATAAGTAGGTATTACTTTATAAATCATAGGTACTTAATAATTTTTTTGAAATTTCGTGGGAGAGGGTTGAACCTTTAACCTTCTTGTGTGC